>JAUPMG010252608.1:0-21724 GCA_031762675.1 Pachysandra terminalis | reverse complement strand
ACACCATGTTCTACCCTTCTCTGGGTCAAACTCACTGGTCCAACCTCGCCTACCAGACAAATGACTAAAATACCCTTGCTAAATTTACAAAATTTTCCGAGCTGTTATAGGATCGGCTCCTAGTCAATAGCTCGAAGTATGGCAGGAACCCCCGGAGGACTCAACACTAGTGTCTACGATAGGTCTCTCTACAATGATAAGCCGATTGAAGTACTCGCTCAGCATAGGTTGGGGCGACGTTTCGGTGTCAAAAGGAGACTCTAGATCCTCCACTTCGTTGGGATCAGGTGATGGTGACCTCCTAGAGGTGGATGCCCTAGTGGAGTAAGATTTCTTGGAAGGATTTTTGGTTGACTTACCTTTAGGCATTTTGATTCTAGGGTTTGGAAGAGAAATGAAGAAACAAATTAGGGTTTGAAGAGAAAAGGAAAATCTGTCTAGGTTGGAAGGAAGTCTAGGGTTAAGCCAAGGAAATGAAATGAGAAGAGGAAAGAGGAAGATTACCTGAGTTGATTGTGCTTGGAAGTCCAAAAATGACCTAAAAGAAGTTTAGAGAGAAGAACAATAGAGTTTGAAGCAGTAGAAATGAAGTTTGGGCAAAAGAGAAAAATTTATAAGTCACTTCAGCGATCTTGCGAGATTTTCGGAGCGTCGAGGCCAAAAAAAGGAAAAATAATTTTTTAAAACCTAAATTATTATTAAATTATTAGAAACAATTTCATCACATCAAATCACCCGATTCAAATTTTTTTAAAAAAAATTATTAACATGGGTCCCGGTCCCGGTCTAGGTCTAGCATGAAAAGTGCCTTTTCTAGACTTAGATCCAAAAAGAAATCTAGCAATCATACAAAATATCATAAATATAGTAATAAGGGTGGAGATTAATTACTTATACATTATTATTGTCTTTTATTTAGATATAAATCTAATTCCTAGCAAACTTTCAATTTTCTCAGTCCAATGTATTTGCAACTACATTGACCGAAACCTTGAAAATTTGTTAGTATTAGACTATTAGGGTTCTAAGTACTTTTAATTGATTCAATCAACACAACATAAGCCTTAGGTCATCATATCCTGTAATAATATGATAATCCAGTATACTTAACAGAGACATCATCCCAGTAGTTCCAGCCTTAGAATTCTCAGGAACAGTAGTACTTCCTATTCCCAATTATTCATCCAGAATCACAAGTTCGAATGCACAAACAGCAAACATCGTACCTTACCATCACACATCCTATACAATTATTTAATACCCTTAACCCCTTACAAAATTCTAACCTAAAATCCTAACCTTGTTATTTAAGTCTTAGAAGAACTTAGGCTATGATACCATTTTTGTTACGAACCAAACCGGTAAACCTCAATTCTGAAATTTTCAAGTTTTATTCATTACTCTCACCCCATATTGCTACGGGAGTGGAAACAATAGTCAAAGGATAATCGGAAGTAATTATCAGTTCTAGTAAGATATAAGTAACGTAAGCATAAGAACTAATCTATTTCAAATACAAAAAGAAAGTAACTTCTATTGTAATTTCTATATCTAATCCGGTTTCTATACCCAATCTCAAGCTCTCTCTTCGTGACCAAGCTCCAAAACCAGAAATATAAAATCAACATCCGTAAGCTAGAAAGCCCGAATGAGTAATCCTGCAACACAAGGTATTTACTAATCAACCAAAATTATAAGAAATGTTCATAGATAAATTAAAATATATTAACTTAGCATATGTGCCAACTGTGGTGAAATAGTAAACAATGGGGATGTCAAGATGCTTTATTCTCTCCCAACCTCACTTGGCATTACATTAAAAGTCCCCATCATAATATCCGCATTCCTAATGCTATATGAGGATTAGATCAAGCGTGTCACACACTTGTTACTCAAAATGATAACAACAGAGAGTATGCAGTGCATGGTGCAAATAAGGTGTTGTATGATATGTAAAATATAGTAAGTTCCCACATGATCGATCTGTCGTATGAGCAAGATGTCTTATCGAACCATCCCCCAATACAGGGTCTTCTCAAGTTTAGGATGTTCTATGTGCGCAACATAGTTTTAAGGGTTTTTAACCTAGGAGGCACAATCCCCCCACTTGATTTTTGATCAGGGGTAATACTCCAAGGTATCATCAAAATGAATTGCCCTCAGGGAATCATACATATTCACATTCAACAGAAGGGTAAAATCATGATTCAATTCTTTTTCCAAGCCACACTAATGTTACAATCCTTGGGAATCATCTTACCATAAGTCTGGGAGGTATACCAACACAAGGGTTCTCTCGCAGCTTGGGCGGAAAAATATGGTCCTCTCATAGGAAAAATGGTTTAATAAGTCAAATTATCTCATAGGTGAGTCTAAACCCAAAGGTATTATATGAGGTAATAGACTAAGCCACTACAGCTGGAAAGTCCATATGCAACTCATTGTATTCAAGTCCGTCAATTTAATACAACATATAATGATCAACAAGCATATGTTCAACTCAGTATTCACATGGGCACTATCCCATGGTTCTACACTACCACACACTATAATGCACAATAACAAGAGTTAAGTATAAACAATCATTTAACCATGAAGTACATACTACAGATCAATCATAAGCAAGATATATGTCTCTA
Organism: Pachysandra terminalis; assembly: GCA_031762675.1. Lineage (NCBI taxonomy): Eukaryota > Viridiplantae > Streptophyta > Magnoliopsida > Buxales > Buxaceae > Pachysandra > Pachysandra terminalis. The sequence continues at coordinate 19,085 of JAUPMG010252608.1, read as the reverse complement.
GCCTAAAGAATGAAGTATGGATGTGAGCGGACCATTACATGCATCAAACAATCATTATATGAAAAGGGCAGGTAAGAGTAAAGAAGGAATTTGCATAAATCATCATGTACAAGGAAAAACATCAAATATTACCGTTAATGCCAATTTCTATATCTAGACATGCATAAAAAAGGGAAAATAACTAAGGGATGGATTTGTGAACTGTTCAAAATTTCATACTGTGGTGCTAAATCCAGATAAGCCAAACCTTTGGTTTGAAGGGTCAAATTTTTTTCGGCGAAACCATTGAGGTCAACAACATGCTAGAACAGTAGGTCTAGATATAATACACATGCTCATAGCTTAACGTCAAGGATTGGACCAGAGGAGCCTCTCAGCTGGTACTCAGCGTACTCTCGGTGCACCGAGATTGGTAATTTGTTGCCAAATGTTGTGAAACCTCGGGAACTAGTCCCAATGGGTTCCATTAGGTCAAAGCTGATCCTAACTCAATCCTCAAAAAGTGGCTCGACGGAGTTCTCGGTCCACCGAGACCAGTCTCTATGGCTTTTCAAGAATACCTAGAATTCCCAAAAAATCTCAGCGGACATCTCGGTGCACCGAGAACGTCGCCGAAGCTCTATCTATCAACCAAATCCACTGTGGAAGAAGAATACAAAACACATGAGCTTCCCCTCATGATCACAACTTTTGGAAAATAAGCAAACACACAAATATTGAAGGTATACTCAACTTAGGGTATGTCTGGTCGCATTCGAGGATTCTCCACTGCGCATCTTGGGATTTGGTGTTCCTCCTTTTCTTCTCCATGAGCTCCACAAGAAAGAGAGTGTAAAGAATGAGGTTATGAGTTTGGGTTTCTAGTTATAAACCTACAAGGGCAAGGTGTGATTCAAAGGAAGTATGGGGGCAAAACAGGGCTTCTAGCTTTATTTTACTAAATTTATTACCAAAATAACTTCTGATGGTGTAGGTACACTTAGGGATCTCAAATGAATCTTGGATTAATTATTAGCTTTCTAATTGATTGTATCTCTTATTTATCCTACTAATCCAATTACTAACTTAACTCTGCTTTTTAAATCTATATGGTCAACCTAATTAGTTTTAGTGTCCTTAAGGAGGTGTCTAGTGTGACTTATAGGTCTAACTATTCTATGAGGATTAAACCTAATTTATTAGTGAGATTATTTGTTAGATGACTATTCTACCTTAATATTTTCGAGTTATAGTTTAAGAATTATTTAGGCTATTACAGAGAACCATTATTTTTGTGACATTTCATTCTTATGGATAACATGATTTTGCATAATGTTTGTAGGTAACATTTCTTTTAAACCCTCACGAGACGTCACTCATCCATTAGGGATGCTTGGGGGTTTAAAATGCTAGTTGCATACGCTCAATGCAATTGTGTTTCCCACGAAAGAGGAAGTAGTGTAGTTGTTGCATTTTATTTTCAGTTTTATAATTGCTAAGAGACTAGCAATATGTAAGTTTGGGGGTGTGATAAGCGTTGAATGTTGCACATTCAAGCTCCTTAAGTTTCTGTGTAATTTAGTGTTTCGCGTTGTTTTTGTGTTTAAGCATTTTCAAGTTTCCAAGAAAAGTACAAGTAAATCCATCAGCTTTGGGCTTAAAATATATTCAAACATTCTGCATGACACCTCTAATTATAAGTTTTAATGCTTAAGATTTAAGATCTATATAATTTTTATATTTTAAATTTAATTTTTTTTGTTAAACTTTCTTTATTTGTAATAGTTTTTGCTTTTGAGTTTGACTAAACCTCTAAGGCTATGTTTCACACGGAGAAATTAGGGTAGAATTGGGGTTGAGAACTTCAATTCTGTTTTTTGATGGTGTATCAAGAATTGGATTTAGGATTCTAGCCCCAATTTCGTGGAATTCGTTTATAAGGTAAATTGGGTTTTATAAATTATCACATGTTCCCTTGTTTTTTGTAAATCTCGACCAAAGAATTGCAAGAGACCACGGTCCATATGATAATTAGAGTAATTAAGCATGTCAAGCAGGTCAAGCACATCGAGCGCAAACGCGAAATCTGCTTAAGTCACTAAATCCTCACTAGCCCCCTGCCTGACAAAGTGCAAGAAATAAGATTTGTCAGAAAAAAATGGAAGAACTAACCAGCAGAACATATATCATTGTGAAACCAAAATCTTATACGAAGAAACCATTTTTTTAATTCCTTGTACATTGTATCTGGGAGTAACGATTCAATTCAGTTGCATCTATAGGTGCGGATGCATGCACATGGCACCGTAGACTTAGACATATGAGTGAAAATGGAATGAAGGTAATGCACAAAGTAGGCAAGCTACCCGAATTGAAAGAGGTAAACGTGGACTTTTGTGAAGATAACATCTTTGGCAAGCAAAAAAAGGTGAGTTTCTCAAAAGTCGAAAGAACTCCAAAACCCAACAAATTGGAGTTGGTGCAAACTGATGTGTGGCGACCGTCTCAGGTAGCGGTGCAACTTGGGTTGGGTTAACCCGAACCCAACCTGACTTTGGCTCGGTTTGGGTTAGGTTTTACAATACCTTGGGTCAGTTTTGGGTTGGAAAAACGCAACCAGATTTAAATTGGTTTGGGTTTGGGTTAGGGCTTCGGGTAACCCAACCCAACCTAAAACCCAAACCGAATTAACCCGGTTTTTAAAATACTTATAATTTTAATATATATAATACATAAGGCTTATAGAAACCCCTCTAATCTTTTGTTATTGTTAAATAAGCCCCTTGGTATAAAGGCCAAGGGGCTCATTGGAAATTCATTGTCTTTCATCAACACAATTACACGAAGAGGAAGAGGAGTGTGGAGTTAGGGTTTGTAACTTTCTCTTCACAGTTTTGGTACTCAGTTAGGCAGCAACAGTGACAACGATAGCAATGCTAAGGTGTAGGTAGGGCATTTTCCTCCCTCTTTCTCTCTCTTGCTCTCCAATCAATCATGGCTTCTTTTGTGAAGAAGATGACCGTGATTCTCAGAAAATGGGACTATGTGGTATTTGAAGTTTGAACTGATCAAACCAACCCAAAATTGCACTTCCTGATTAGATCACATCTTTCTCTCTAGCTTCTATTGGTTCAAAAATTAAATCCATCAAAAAAGCTTTGTAGAACCCAAATCAACCCGACCCAAACTAACCCGAAATTGTAATTTGGGTTGGGTTGGCTTGGATTTAGGGTTTTCAAAAAAATATTGGTTTGGTGTTTGGGTTTTAGAGTTCAGGTTGCAAATCGGGTTGGGTTGGGTTGGGTTTGGGTTGACCTTCAAGGAGGTCAGGTTGAGGTCAACCCTACCCAAACCGACCCAAGTTGCACCCCTAGTCTCAGGTACCTTCTCTTAGTGGTTCTCATTATTTTGTCATTTTCATTGATGACGGTACTAGGAAATTGTGGCTTTACTTTCTGAAACAAAAATCAGATGTATTTTCATGTGTTTAGAAAGTGGAAAGTTCTTGTTGAGACTGAAACAGATTTCAAATTGAAAAGTCTCAAATCAGACAATGGTGGAGAGTACTGCAACCATGAATTTGAGGAGTGATGTGCTTTGAATGAGATCAGAAGGCTGAAAACGATTCTTGTAACAAAATGGGATTGCTAAGCGGATGAACAGAACTATCACTAAGTGTGATCAAAGCATGGGGATAGATGCTGGGTTGCCTAAATCGTTTTGGGCAGATGCAGTCAAGACCACAGCATACCTTTAGGAACCTTAAGTTACCTAGGACTTTGGATTGCCAGAAAAGGTATGGACTGGAAAAGTTGTAAACCTAACACACTTGAGGGTATTTGGTTGTATTTCTTGTATTCACATTAATGCTAATGAAAGGAACAAACTAGATCCTAAGTCTAGGATATGAATTTTTATTGGATATTGCATGATGACTTTGGTTATCGATTTTAGGATCCAGAAAATCAAAAAGTTATTAGAAGCAAGGATTTCATATTTAATGGAAATCTCGTGTATAAGAAAAAGACAAAGGATGATTAGGTAGAAAGTCCAATAGATGAGAAATACGTAGAACTTGATGAAGATAAATCATGGGGTGTATTGGAACCACTAGATGAAAATAGTGAGGTAGAAGTTCATGCCTCTCCTACTCTAGCTTCACCTACTGAGACATCTCATCCTTTAAGGAGGTCAACCAGGATCACCAAAAGAAAGACACCAACTCGGCATTTTTCTTGACTTAACTATCTATTACTAACTGAAAAATTGTGAACTTGAGTGTTTTGAGAAAATTACGTAGGATAATGCAAGGAATGAGTGGGAGTCTGCAATGGGTAATGAGTTGGACTTCCTCTCATTAAACAAAACATGAGACTTGGTTAAGTTGCCCAAAGGAAAGAGGGTTTTAGAGAACAAATGGATTTACAGACTTAAATAAGAGAATGATGGGTCTAAAAGGTACAAAGTCAGACTGGTCATGAAGGGTTTTCAACAAAAGGAAGGTATCGAATTCCCTGAAATATTCTCTCCTGGTGTGAAAATTGCTGCCATTAGATCTATTCTTAGTATTGTGGCAACAGAGGACTTACATCTAGAGCAAGTAGATGTAAAGATTGCATTTTTTCATGGCAACCTAGATGAATAAATTTACATGAACCAACCATAAGGATACATGGTATCGGGTAAGGAGAACATGGTATGCAAACTCAATAAGAGTTTGTATGGGTTAAAACAGGCTCCTAGACAATGGTACATCAGGTTTGAGATTTTTATGTCTAGCAATAAGTGTAATGCTGATCATTGTTGTTATTTCAAAAATTTTAATACTTCTTATATTATTCTACTCTTGTACACGGATGATATGCTTGTGGCAGGTTCAAGCATGGCTGGAATAACAAAGCTGAAAGAGCAACTCTCTAAAGAGTTCTCTATGAAGGATTTGGGTGCTACAAAACGAATCATTGATGTGTAGATCATCAGGAACAGATCCAAGAGACAGTTGGAGATGTCTCAATCACAATATATTGAGAAAGTACTGGAAAGGTTTAACATGAGTGATGCTACACCTGTTAGCACCCCTCTAGCAGGTCACTTCAAACTGTCCAAAGAGCAGTGTGCTTCTACAGTTGAAGAGATGAAATACATGAAGAAGGTCTTCTATGCCTCTGCAGTAGGGAGTCTTATGTATGTCATGGTTTGTATGAGACCAGACATTTCATAGGCAGTTGTTGTTGTGAGGCAGTTCATGAGTAAACCGAGCAAGGAACATTGGAAAGTCATCAAGTGGATAATGAGAGACTTGAAAGGTACAATAGAATCATCACTATGCTATGGAGGTTCTGAAATTTGTCTACAAGGATATGTTGACTCAAACATGGCAGGAGACTTAGATGGCAGAAGGAGCACTATTGGTTGTGTTCACTTTGAAAAGTGCAGCAATTAGTTGGGCTTCTAGATTGCAGATAATTGTTGTTATCTCGACTACTGAAGCCGAGTATGTAAAAGTTACTGAAGCTTGCAAGGAGATTGAGTGGTTATAGTTCTTATTGAAAGAGTTGGGAATGTGATAAGAGGATTGTAAGCTATTTACTGATAGTCAAAGTGCAATTCATCTTACAAAGAATTCAGCATTTCATGCAAGGACGAAGCACATTGATAGTAGGTATCACTTCATATATTTACTTCTGGAGGAGAATGTGGAGAAGATTCACACCGGTGTGAATTCTGTAAATATGTTGACCAAGGTGGTCATAATTGAAAAGCTAATGACATGTTCAACTTTTGTTGGTCTTCTAACTTGAAAAAAAAGAAAGAGATTATGCACATCAGGTTGACATTGCTGGTCACAATTGAGAAGCTGAGGACATGTTCAGTCAAAATAATAATTTATGGTTGTCTAGATATAAACCATTAAGCATCCTCCAACCTTTTAATAACTGATGTGTGTGCATGTGTGAGAGAGAGAGAGAGATGTTTAGCACATCAAACATCCATTCTCCTCACCTTTAACTTACAGGTACAGTCAAAGTAAAAAAGAAGACTTTGGTCAATCCATTGGCTCAAATGGTTTATTATCTGTACTCCAACCATTCTCGTGAAGACAAGCCTAACTTACCTAACTAAAGAAAATCTGTAAAAGACCCAGAAATGGGTCGATATTCACCCAGATGGCTCAACCACTTGGACTATATATATATATATATAATTAGTTTTAGTTAAAGAAGCGGATTTATCAAAACTGAGCATAATTAAGGCAGCTGGTTCCTAATTTTTCCGGTTCGATCATCTGGTTTATTAATTCCGGTCTGGTTCAATAAACATTAATTACAATGTTAAAGCTTCTAGAAACCTCATTAGCAAATCAGAACATTCCCTTTCCAAGATATGCAATGTTTCCTCAATCTCCCTCAGAGCATCTCAAAGCTTCTTATCCCAATCTAAATAGAAAGCACACTCACAAAAAAAAAAAAAAGTGAAGGAACCCATGAGATCTCCTACCTTTATTATACCTTTTTAGACACTACCCTATTTAAAAAACTACAAAACCACTAAACCTTATCTCACTTCAACTCGACAGAATCAACTCAATTGAACATGCCTCTAGTACTTTAAACAAGCTTCCTAGGTTTGTGTCATCATAATCCGTATCTTTGGATAGAAATTTTTCCTACTAAACAAACCATACTCAAAAGAATGGCCAGGTGTCCCCTTGTGATCTCTACAAGAAAATGCTTTCATCAATCTATACAGTACCATTGAGATGCTGCCACGTGGGGATATAAAGGTAGGGTATCCAAAGGAGATACTCAAGGAATGAGAGATACCGGTGACTTATTCTTGGATATCAAAGTAAGGATACCGATAACTTATTCATGAGACTATCCTGTCCATATAGTGCTCTGATTGGTGCTGTATAGATTGCTGTAAGCATTTTTGCTGTAGAGGATGCGAAGCCCCTTTGACATGAAAGCCATCGCTCTCAATATTTTAGGTCTCCAATATCCAAAATTGCATCCTACAAAGTATATTTAAATGGAGATTGCAATAGCAAATCAAACAGGTGCAGGATACCCATTGGTGTTGCAGTGGTTTTCAAGGGAAAAACAACAACCCCACTTAGATTTTTTCTGGGTATTATAAAGAAGCATGCTTTCTTTTCTCTTACGTTTAGATCTAGCCATGTGGCTTCACAAGGGGTATTGGTTCTTAGTGTCTAATGCATAAACACTAACATATATACGTGGCTCTTCGTCATTGATTTTCTCTATTTGTTTTCCGGCTTAGAATCAAGACAAATTTAATCTAATTGATTTGGTCCCCATTAGAACATGTCACCCAATTTTGTTTTCATTTTTAAGGTTCCTTAATTTACCCTTACATTTTACTATTAGGCACAAGAACTGCCCCATTTGTTGTATACATGTGCATTTGAAACGAACTGAGTTCTACCCCGTCCGATCGAAAATGCAGGATCACAATCGATCGCTTACCATAGAGATAGTCCACTGATTCAATGGTCATGATCCATTGGTAAATTGGTTAGCAATGAGACTAACCAGTTACAAATGTACGGTGGGCCATCACACAGAACTATCATTTTAAATCATTCCAGGGCAACACTGGATCATTCCCTATAAGGAAAAGGACATGGGTATTTTGGTAACTTTATCAGGTTATGGTATTTTGGTAACTTTATCAGGTTATGGTGATATTATAGAGATGATTTGATAAAGAGTGAATGGATAGATGGATTAAGTCAGGGTTTATGTTGATATAAATATGTACTAACACTGCCAGTAATGCCATTATGCCTGGCTAGCTTACCCAGTAACTGAAGGGAAGCTTGTTTTATATATGTTCTTGGGGAGTGATGGATGGACACTTGAGTTGGGGTATCCTTGATGAAGGTTGGAGAAAGGGGCCTTGGACTGCTGAAGAGGATAAATTACTTATTCAATATATCAATTTGCATGGAGAGGGAAGATGGAACTCTGTGGCTAGGTTTGCAGGTAAGCAAATCCTTATATAGCTTAGAATTTAGTAACATAGTCTCCCAACTCTATCACTGAACCAGTGTTAAGGAGCTGGTGTCAGAGGCCCCAGTGATGTTTGTTATGTGGAGACTGAGGCAACCGGGAAGTAATGATGATCCAGTCACCACTGTCGCTGGTCGAGTTTGGTGCTGAGCTCGTTGGGGGTTGCAGTGGGCAGCGCCCAGGCCTAAATTTTTGGGGTTGCTAGGGTATAATAGTAATTTTACTTTTATTATGTTTAGCCATAATTACTAAATATTTATTCATACTTTCGTGGCTACTCTTTGCAAGTGTAACACACAATTCTGAGCTTTGGAGAACAGTAAAATTGGGTGTGCATCCGTAGTCGTAAGCACAATTTGCCAAACCACATACTAAATTTGTATCGTTGTATGCTTGATTTCTTCTTCGTCGTTTTTTATCTTCTTTTTTAACAAGTGAGTCATAAGTACATGACTCATTGTTTTGCTTTGAATACTAGAGCTTGATGAGATTGGTCTAGGACGAGTAATCCCATTATTTGCTTAATATTTCTTGGATTTAACTTGTTTTTCTGTTATGTATTATGCGTTTCAGGGTTGAAAAGGAATGGCAAGAGCTGTAGGCTGAGGTGGGTGAATTATTTAAGGCCAGACCTCAAGAGAGGACAGATAACTCCACATGAAGAGAATATCATTCTAGAGCTCCATGCTAGGTGGGGGAACAGGTGAGATAGAGATGATTATACCGAGTTTAATTATGAACTTCCAAACAAGAACTCATTGATCAATTGTTTGGTTTTTGTTATAATATATATATATACTGAAATCGAATAATTCGATGTTGATCAGGTGGTCGGCGATTGCGCGAAGCTTACCGGGGAGAACTGATAACGAGATAAAGAATTACTGGAGGACCCATTTCAAGAACAAGCGAAAGATTTCGTCGGAGAGCTCGGAACAATCGAAAATTCACCTTACCAAACATCATCAACACTTTCAGCAGCAGCAACAGAAGAAGAAGCAACAAAAACAAGTTGACATGAGAAGGCTTATTAATATGTCTACAACACTTGATGAGGATGATAATAGAGTTTCAGCTCTTTATCAAGTGAGGCAAGAGATGGTGTCCATGTATCCTAACACGTCTGAGGAGCAATTCATTTGGACTTCCATGCTCAATGGCGATGCGTCGGCGCCGAAAAGTTCGATTGAAGACATCTTATGGGGAGGCTTGTGGAACTTAGATGACATCCATGCCAACTTGGACACCAGTTGCACAACTAGCAATGCTACTGTGCCAAATCTCTTCATTCCATTCTGTTAGCAGATTTTTAAATTTTTCTAAGGCTATGTTTGGAATGCTGGATTTTTTAGGAAAATAAAGAAAATACAGCTTTCCTGCAAAATGTGTTTGGACACCCAAAAAGTGACACCATAGAAAATTTTTCTGTTAAACTCCTTTGATTGCAGAAAAATGGTCCTCTTTGTTTTTCGAAAAAATGAAAGGAATTTGTGGGAAAAAAAAATGAAAGGTGAGGAAAAGAGAATGTTCCCCATTCTACCATTCACCACCAAAGCTTTTTTTCTCCTGCACCTATACAATTAAGGGTAAAACAGGTAGATGAAAAAATTTCTCATTCATTCCTATTAACCAAACAATAAAATCAAAATTTTCTGTCATAGTCATACATTTTCCTGATACAACCAAACAATTTTCAGGAAAATTAAATTTCACTTCCCAACATATTACTTTCCCAAACGGAGCCTAATGGAAACTGATCAAAGAATGTTCAAATCACTACCTCTTCCACCTAATTACCATCTATCTTAATTTGAACCTCGAAATTAAGGTTATACCATAAGAGAATGATTCAGAATTATTATGTGGATTTTGGGATTTTTGGCAATTCAAACACAATCCCATACCCAAATTATCAACCTGTTGGCCCAGTTCAAATGCCGGGTCAACCCGGAGTTAACTCTATATTTCTACCAAATTATCAACCTGTCAATTAGGGTGGCCCAGTTCGACTGCCAAGTCAACCCAGAGTTAACTCTGTACAGAAATATGCAAATATACAAACCACAACTAGGGATGGCAATTGGGCGCGAGTTTTGATAAACCCTAACCCGCCTCTATAGGAGTCCACTCTATTTGAAACCTGTTCCTAACCCATCGTTCCAGGTTGGGGTAGATCCAGGCTTTAACAATATTATAAATAAAATATACTTTAAAGTAAAAAATAATTTTTTTGAGATTTTTTTTCAATTAAACCCAAATCCTACCCGGATTGATTTTCGGCCCACCAAGTCTAACCCAGTAGGGATTGGGTGGATTTCTAGGTCAAACCGCCTCATTACCATTCCTCTCATATACCCAGAGCCTTTTGAAAATGCCCCCTCCCAAGCTCACATAAACCTACTACAGACCCTGTTGGAAAACAATGAAGGAACGGGAGTATGAAGGGTTAAAAGCAATTTGTATCGTTGATCAACAAGTTTCAAGATACGACGTGGGACATTTTTCAGTTCGATAGAGATCTTCTGCTGCAAAAACAATTTGTACCGTTGATCAACAAGTTTCAAGATACGACGTGGGACATTTTTCGGTTCGATAGAGATCTTCTGCTGCAGATTTGAATTCATATGCATCGAGGTTCATGATCCGGTTTATCTACAACCTTCAATTTTATTTTTTTTTAGAAAGAAGAGATGCCTTGCTAGAATTAAGGGCACTCAAATGGCCTTGGAATCTAAACAAAGTAAATTCCTTTTTCCTTGGAAAAGAGGCGAATTGAGGAGTATAATGTTATCTGGAACCATGAAGAGGAATTATGGGCTATGAAATCCCTTATAAACTGGTTAAATTTGGGGGACAAGAATACTATAGGTTCTTCCATAATACAACTATTTGTCGTAGAAAGAGAAATAAAATTCTTGCCCTTAAAATTGAGGATGGTTCTTGGTGTTTCAATCCTGATGAGCTTGATATACTCAAAACAAATATAAAAAGGGAAAATCAGCCCTTACGGATGCAAAAATAAACCTAGAAAAAGCTTATGATAAGTTGGAATGGTCTTTTATAAAGGTCATTCTAACAAAATTTGATTTCCCGATGAACTTAATTATGAGTTGCTTATCTTCATCTACAATGTCCATTGTACGGAATGACAAGATACCTGAGCCATTCAAACCAACAAGAGGGATTCTCCAAAGAGATCCCATCTCCTGGTATATCTTTATCCTTTGCATGGAAGTTCTTGTTGCAAGGATTAATGAAGAATAAGTCAAAGGAAACTGAAAACCTATTAGAATATCCCATTTGTTCTTTGCTGATGATTTACTTCTCTTTGGTAGGGCTTCTCTTGTCAATGTTGATACTATAATGAGGACGCGGATCCTCTGTTATGAGCCCCGTGATATGGGGCGTGATATGCCAAATACATCAGAAGGCAAAATGGTAATTTTCCCTCATAAAGTATAGCACCCGAGAGCAAAATTATCATTTCATCCTCGGATGTATTTGACGTATCATGCCCCATATCATCAGGGTTCATAACAGAAGATCCGCACTCTTATTATGAGGACTTTAGAGAATTCTTTATGCTGTTCATTCATGCCTGTAAAATCCTGAGGACTTGAAACTTAGTGCAAGGACCTTAATAATCCCTAAAAATCTTAACTTGAGATCTTAGGGTAAAATAGTAATTTGGTAATTTGGTGAGTTAATTTTATTTAATAATTAAGATTAGAACTCTTAAAATCCCCAATCCTATAAGACACACTAGGAGTTCCTTAAGTCATTAAAACTGATCAGATCAACCAGATAGACTTAGGATGCAATGTGGGTCAGATAACTGAACTTAGCAGTTAAATAGGGAATAAAATCAATTAGAAAGATAAAAATTGGTTTAAACAACCTAGAAGATTTAATTGAGAACCCTAAATATATTTACAACATAATTAATTAATAGGGTTATTAAATTGGAAGAATAGATCTAGAAACCCTGCTTTGCCCCTGTACTTGTTTTAATTTCAAGTTTGCCCTTGAGACTCTATATATATTGTAGAAACCCAAACACAACCTCATTTTTTCTCTCTTTCTCTTCTTTCTCTCCCTATCATCTCTTTTCTCTCTTGTGGAACTCATGGACAAGAAGAAGAGAAAAGCTTCAATGTCTTCAATGTAAGGTGGAGCGACCTCGAAACGCGGCCCCGAGGTCGCTCCACCGGCAATGCCTAAGTTGAGTTCTCCTTCGATGCAAGCTATGTATTCATGTTTCAATGTTATGAATCATGGGGGAAGATCATGATTGATTGTGTTTTTCATTCCCCCATGAATTTGGTAGTTTGATTCATGTTTTAGGGATTAAATCGCGTACTATTGAGACCCCATACCTTGTAGACGTCCTATGTGAACCTTTTGTTTGATTTCAATTTCTAGGGTTTGAGATTTATGGAGAAATGAGTAAATACATGTTTTGGACTGATTCCCCTGACCTAGAAACCCATTTCGAAGCTCCATTAGGTGGTAAGCAACCTCCATGTGAAAATTCATCAAAAAATACCCAAAAAATATCATGTCCCGAGCTTCGGCGACTTCCTCGGTTCACCGAGTTTCCAGTTTCTGGAATTGTCGCCGAGTCTCAGTTCGGTGCGCTGAGGCAGGCTTCGGTGTGCCGAAGACCTCGCCGATCCCCAATTTTAGATTCGAATAAGGACACTTTTGGTCTAATGAGATCAATTTGGATCAGTTCCTGAGGTGCCAATCTATCTGGCACCCTTTTACCTTTTTCAACGAGCCGAGAGGTCACCGAACAGCTCGTCGAGAGCCTCCTCTGGTTCGATGTTGAATGTTAAGTTATGAACATACGTAGAATGACCAATCTCACGTGTTTAGCATGTTTTTGGAGCCAGTAGACCTACCATGCAAAAATGATCTCCCAACCCAAACGTTAGCTTTCCTAGATTTGGCCGAGCAATAGGAGATTTTGGGGAATCTTGCGTAAGTGGCCCCAAAGCACTTCCTTTAGCTCAAGACTATCATTATGCATATGTTTGGACATCAAAAGTAGTAGTTGTGTTATATTAATCTATGTTTTGATTGCAAAATTGATTATTGGCTTACCTCGTTGTATGCTTTGCAAGTATGAACTGTTAGTCAAGGAATCTATATGCCACAATGCATATTCATGATGAATGGACTATGTTGGATGCTTAAGTATGATTAATATAGAGTATGGAGGTTGTGTGTGCTCAGTTTGGCTATATCACTCTCATATATGGATACATTCACCTTGTTTCCCTTATGCTTGACACCCATGGATTAACTAGACGTATGTTGTGTACTATGGTACTTTGTCGAGTAGACTACGGGACTGGGCCCATATGATTGATGAGTTGAATATATGTCTATGATGCATTGTGTGTTGCATTAATTAATGGACCTGAATATGAAGAGTTGCAAATGGACTTTCATGTTGTGATAGCTTAGTCTAATACCCCATATGATACCCTGGGTTTAGACTCACATATGAGATGACTGGACTTGTTGACTATTATTGTCCTACGAGATGACCCTTTTAATTATGCCCAAGCTGAGAGAGAACCCAATGTGGGTATGCCTCTGTAGACTTGTGGGATGATGTTTACCCAAGGATCTGCACGTTGGTGTAAGCTTGGAAGATTGTGAGTTATCCCAAGGATCCACACGTTAGTGTAAGCTTGGAAAATGGTGAGTTATCCCAAGGATCCGCACGTTGGTGTAAGCTTGGAAGATGACGAAACCATAGTAATACATTTTCTGTTGGATTGTGAATATGTATGATTCCCTGAGGGATCCGCACATTGGTGTAAGCCTCGGTATTAACCCTTGATCAAAAATAAGTAGGGGGAGTGTGCCTCCTTGGTTGAAAACCCATAAAACTATGTTGTACACATAGAATAATCATATCCCTTAGTGGTAGATACGGGGGGCGAATTCACGTTGGTGGGACACCCTGGATAGCTTTTGGGATCATGTGGGAACTTACTATATTTCACATTTCCATACAGCGTTTCTCTTTCATTTGCATTGCATATCTTTGTTGATATTATTGTGAGAGCCTTGTGTATGAAACACTTGGCCTAACTTTCATATAGAATTAGGCATGCGGATACTATGATGCTGACTTATGATTTTATACCGAGTGAGGATGGGAGAGAACAAATATTGTGTGATCTCTATTGTTCATTACCCTATCACCACAAGCACATCTATTATCATTATCATAGTATATATATTATCTGTTCTTTTCTCATAATATTGGATATGAGTAAATACCTTGTATTCAAGGATTACTCATTCTGGCTTCCATCTTATGGTTGTTGATTTATATATTTCAGGTTGAGGAGCTTGGTCACAAAGAGAGAGCCTGGATTGGGTATCGCACTCTGGTAGAATCTCAGCATTAGTCTAGAGTTAGACTTTTCTTCTTTTAGACCTCTTCAGGTTTAGATTTTTACTATTAGTAACGTATATCTTACTAAAACTATTATTATCTTCCGCTTATATTTTGACCATTGTTATCCACTCCTATAGAGATATGGGGTGAGAGTCACGAATAAATTAGAAGTCTCAGAAATTGAGATTTTCTGGTTGATTCGCGACACTTAAGAAAATACTTAGGTTTATGGAAGGCTAGACTTATGAACCAAGCTTTACTTGCTAAAATAGGTTGAAGGATGCTTAAAGAAGATGACAAGAGTCTGAAATAATAAATATTTAAGAGGCAATAGTCTTCTTGAACAATGAAAAATCTCATAATCCTTTCTTATCATACTAATAAAAGTTGAACAAATTTTTTAGTTAATAAATTTTTACTACATGTTGTTTTACTATACTATTCTTTTTATGTATAATAATTTTTAAATTAAGTAGCAATTATTTGAGTAATATAATATTAAACCATGGTTTTATTGTCTTTTATTTAAAACTTTTAATAAAAACAAATCTTCAAATTTTTTAATACCATTTCCTCGACAAATATACTCCTAATTGTTCATATAATTTACATAACAATACAACTAAATTCTTCTTTTTAAGAAGGGTTATTTTAGGTTTTAACATAATTTATGTGGGACCTACACACTTTATCAAATATTAATGAATTTGTTAATGGGTTTAACAACCATCATCTTTTAACCTAATTTAATTAATTCAAAATTACTCTCTCTCTCTTTTTCTCGGAAAAAACAAATCTTTGAATTTTTAAATAACATTTTCTTGACAAATATACCCCTAATTGTTTATATAATTTACATAACAATTCTATATCTACTCCTAAAAGCAAAAAATCGCTTTTTTTTTTTATCTTCCATTTTTCCGGCTTTGTTCATTACAATTACAATATTGCCTTGAAGCAATTGAATATTCTACTATAAGTTAATGGAGTTGAAGAAATTTTTTTAAATAAATAGAGGATAAAATGGGCAACTACATTTGCTTTTGATCGTCCTCTGTTTTTCTCTACTTTGGTCATTAAAATTACAATACTGTCCTAAAACTATAACTAGTTCCATTATCTTAATTATTTATATATAACGTATATAACTTAATTAAGTTGACACTTAATTTTAATGATTATTTAGTTCTCTCACATACATCGTTTTGCATCAATAACACGGATCGATGAAAACCCAATCGTTATTTAACATCGATTCTCCTTCACCCGACCCTGCGTATCATATAAACACACATCACGATTTCTATTATTTAATATTTAATTGATACAAACCACTATTACACTACATCTTTCCTTTTCTGTTTTTGGTAGAACACTTTGGCTTTCCATTGATTTACTACACCTTCATCTTGTTCGTAGCTTTAATCTCTCATATTCTACTCTTAGATAAAATATTTTGTCTTCCCATTTCACGTGCTCTGTTCGGTTTCTTCTTCTGCTCTGCTTCTTCATATATTAATTTCTCTTCAAATCTTTTTTTTTTTTTTTTGGGCTTTCTAGGACCGTTGTTCTTGAAGTAATCAATCAGTCTATGAGGTTGTTTTGTTTGTTGCCTGAGTAAAGAAAAATAGATATGGAAGGTCGGAAGCAAGTCAGTTCTTCTTCTTCGGATCTCTTTGGACCCAAGGACTCCAGCTCTTCATTATCTTCATCGAAGTCCACTGGAATTTTTGGGCCTATTTTTCCACCGGCATTGACCGTATATTCTCAATCCATAATTCTATTATTATTATTATTAAAATTATGCGTGGTATAGAAATTCTTTTTTTTTTCTCTTTCCGAATCTACACACCTTTGTTCTTTTTAATTGTGTTGGTGGTGGGTTGTTCGATCACGGGGTTGTTCTTTCTGTTCATTCTATTTATTTATGTTATATATGTTTGATTTTCTTGAATTTTGTAAATGGTGCACTTGATATCTTTGATGGATTTTTGCTTAACTTGGATGAAATAGTGCGTGTTGTTTGATGGGTTTTCGATTAGCTGAATGATTCAAGAGCTATTAAAAGAAAAAAAGGCATTGGAAAGGGATATTTTGGATTGCATGTTATGCTTGCCGATATGGGATTTTCTTGAACTTCCCCAAAACTATTTAGAAACCCTTGAAGGTGATAGAGTAGTTCGCATCATTGATGGATTTTGTTTAATTGGGTTATCTCGGTCACTAAAGGAAAGAACAATAAAATAGGTTATCCATAGTGAGAAGGGTTGTGGAGGATAATTTGTGTTTTATTAATGAATGCAGGGAGTTGGTATTGGGTTTGCTTTATCGGGTTACCTCATGCAATTCTTGATTCTCTTATTTCTTATAATTGATCTTATTCTTGGTTTTATATTTCAATGCATGTCGTTCTTCAATCTAGTACTCTGTTTATGCAGTTTTATTCAGTTTTTCTTTATCAATTGAAGGGGAGAATAGGAGCTACCTACTCTTGTGTTGTGTGGAATCTCTAAAATTCTCTTCTTTCCTTGATTTTAGGTGATCGGGAGGGGATCTGTCACTGATTTGCTTGGGACATTGAGAAACCTCGATTCTGACAATCAGTTTTTGACGTCTGAACATAGGATTTCGGGTATTTAAGGATCCACATCATCATCTTCTTCTTCTTCCTTTATTACAATAATTACTGAATACATATTAGAGTTATTTATCTTTTTAAATACAACATACATTTTTTTGGTAATATCTATAACATTAATTATTTATGCATCCTTAAGAAATCATTGGATCACCTATAAGAAATTTATAGTTCTGGAAATGATATTGGTGTCTCTACGTCGCATCAAGTAACTATCAATTCATTCAACGCATTCTTAATTAAGAAATTTCACTGCGGAGAGACAAAAATATCGTCAAGTATTGTATGCTGAGAAACTCTTCCAAAGTACAATTTTCAATAACAGTCTTTTATTGAAGGCACCCCACAATGAAATTCACATAGAGACAAATTTGTTTTTAATTTCTAAGTTTTTTTACCACTTGATTTAAGCCTTTTCCTGATGAAGCTTTACGGAAGTTTATTTCCTAACTTAGGAGTTTCTCTTCCATACTAAACCATCAATCTTGCATACCCTTCAATCATCTTATCTTTTATTTTTCCTGCACCGAATTATAGAGTATTTGTGTATTCTTTTGGAATAATAAAGAAGGATGAGGGATAATACTCGATT
This sequence comes from Pachysandra terminalis, assembly GCA_031762675.1. Taxonomy (NCBI): domain Eukaryota; kingdom Viridiplantae; phylum Streptophyta; class Magnoliopsida; order Buxales; family Buxaceae; genus Pachysandra; species Pachysandra terminalis. The sequence continues at coordinate 1,419 of JAUPMG010252608.1, read as the reverse complement.
TAATGAGGGAACAATCACTGTTTTAGGATATATATATATATATATATATGATTGAATAATTTCATCCATGATTAAGATTGAGAGTAAAGATAGTGGAGGTTAGTGGGTGTGAGATGTACCGAGGTAGAGAGGTGAAGGTATTTGTAATTTTAAGAAAAATACACGAGAGGTATTTGGTATTATATTAAACCTCAAGGGAGGTTTTGTGAAACCTACTCTTTATTTACTAAAACAACCATGTATATGAATTCATTGTTTTTCTCCACTTCTAAATAAAATAATTTTCAAATGACAATTCTGATCATTTTAATAGATACAATTGATCAAACGTGGGGCTAGAAATATAGTCACTAAATATACTGTAACAAGTAGACTTGAATCAATAAATCATAAGAGATGTCAATGGACATTTATAACTGGGAACAACAATTAGAGAATCGGTACAATCAGTGCACATCAAGAAAAAAACTAAGGATTCAATGATGTACTGTGATGCAGTTGTGTGACTGCTCTGTTTATCATTGAGTTTGGTTTTTATTTTAGGTTTATTTAATAAAATTACATTTCAATCAAATAAATGTCTCGTTGCGTAGGCCATTCATATCAAAGGATTAGATTTTCCCTAAATAATTTTGCAAAAAAGTAAAAAAAATTTAATCATTAGTATCAAAGAAATAATTATAATGAACAAGGAATAATTATATATGAAGATTTAGCATTTCAAATGGATATTACACAATTTTATGATAATTAATTACAAGGTTTGATTATATTAAATTATCATAACATTAAGTTTATCACGTGCAACGCACGTACACTCTTAATAGTACGTGGAAAATGTCAGAAAATGTTTAAAGATTCTAAAAGAAGGTACTTACAAGAGGGTACTTGTAGGGGTGGTAACGGGTCGAGCCCGACCCGAGCTTTGGGCTTAACATTATTTGCTCAAGTCCGCCCATGTTTGCTCAAATAGAACAAAAATTCTACTATTTTATTAGAGCTAAGACTTAAACCCTGGTCTTCACCATTGTTAGCAAAACGTGAAACGTCAAAAAAAGGGAACGGGAAAAATACGTGTTTAATATGATTTTAATTTTAAAAAACGTAGTAAAAAAAAAACGGTCAAATAAATGAAAACGTAAAAAATACGTTTAATAAATAATTCGTGTTTAATACATATCTTGTTCAAAAAACGGGTTCAAAAAAACGTGTGTGTGTGTGTATATATATATATATATATATGTATGTATGTATGTATGTATAATTAAACAATAATATATTTTTTTTGTTGGAACTTGTTATAAAACCCTTTAACACAAAAATAAAGTTGCCAGCTAGCACGCATTTGTCATTGGAACTTCCAACGGACAACTTTTTTTTTGGTCAACTTTAAACGTGTTTTTTTCAAAAAAAAAGTGT
>JAUPMG010252591.1:0-21730 GCA_031762675.1 Pachysandra terminalis | reverse complement strand
ATGATGCTAAGCAACGAAAGATGATCCTCCTTGTCTTCTTCTTCTTCAAGATCTGCTCACTGCAACCCAAACCCAGACAAAAAAAAAAACAGTGCTTAGCATTCTTTACCTTCTTCTTCTTCTCTCCAAAAACTCTACAGCAAAACCCAACAAACAAGATAGATAATTCTTCTCCCCTACAATCTCTCCCCTCAAACTCTAGGATTAAACCACCTCACTCAACCACGTTCTCAATCTCTCCCTTGATACCAGTTCAACGCACGGTTGTGCGTTGAACCAATTCAAACCAAACTAGTAATTACACTAGTTACCCCTCAAAACAAATAATTACAAATAACCCCTAAGCTTAATTAATTAATTAAATTTTACACCCTAAGTCTACTTAATAAATAAAACAAACAATTAAATACCAAAAACATAAAGGGAAAAATTATTAAGGGTTCTAGGTCATTACAGGGCATAAACAAGTCGAAGTGGAACTGGATTCCCAAGCTGCAATCGTAGTCATTAGACATACTGATCCAATCAGAGAAGACCCCAACTACACTCTCTTAACTGATATTAGGAACTTGCTGAACATAAACTGGATGGTGCGCATAGCTCACACATATAGGGAGGAGAATATATGCACAGACGCTCTTGTCCAATATGGATGTAGTCTTACTAAGGTTATTGTTATGTTTGCTGAACCACCTTTAGACAGTAAGGATATTTTACTTGATGATGTTTCGGGGGAGGACGACTCCTCGTCTATGCCTTGATGGTTAAATTTAAATTACCAGTTTAACCAAAAAAAAAAGCTTGGTTTTATGATTAATAAATCTGATGTCACATATAACCTACGGCCTATGTTTGACACTTGAAAAGAGTCCAAGAAAAATTAGATTTTTTCTGTTCTAATATCTATAAAGAAGGGACATGGATCCTTTGCGACAAACACGCCTTGTGATGGGCGTGTAATGAGAGACAAGCCTGAGGGTTAAATGATAATTTTGCCCTCATAAAGCATGTCAAGTGATGATACAATTACCATTTTGCCCTCAGGGCTGTCTCTCATCACACGCCCATCACATGACGTGTTCATCACAAAGGATCCACACTCATAAAGAAGTGCCCTACTCTTTTCCTCCTCAGAAATCGTCTGAATTTATTCTATGACCAGTGTGTTTTATGCCACCAAAGTGAGCATTTTGTTTGGAGTGAAAATAAAAGAACATCAAATGGAGTGTCTGTGTATGCATGCCACACATTTAATTAAAAGATAGAATAAACTGAATGTGTGGTGTGTATACATGCACGCTCCAATTGATATTCCACCATTTTTGCTCTAGACGATATGCTCTCGCCACTAAGCTCCAGAAAGTCTAGAACGCCTATTCATTCAATGTCCATTCTCCAAGGCCATATGGTTTTCATTTGCTGGTTTATAACAAATGTGCAAATTAGTTTGAACATGTAGTTCCATGAGTGGGTTCATCACTTGGCATATTTTGTCAAAGGGGTCAATTGGTCTAAAGTTCTAAATATGATTGTATTAGTTTGTTGGGTTGTATGGAACACTAGGAATGTCGCCATATTTGAGGGAAGCACCTTACAACTGATTACACAGTGTCCCTTCTTCGAAGGTGTCATTAGATTCTCATACATTAGAGGAAGTCCCCAACAGTTTGAACCAGCCAGGAAATACAATTTATTCGATGGCTGTCTCCAAATTATAACAAAATTAAAATCAACTTTGATGGTGCAACACGTGGCCAATCTAGCAAAGTTGATTATGCAGGTATTTTTGTGGTGGTTCCTCGTTAGAAATTGGAACAACATCAGCAACAGTGGTTGAGACAGTAGCTATGTTGGAAACACTGAAATTAGCGATAAAACAGAACTACAAGAATATCAAAGTGGAGGGAGACTCATTCCTCATCATTGAGATACTCAGAGATCATTCCCAAACGCCACTATGGGATATTTTTTTTATAACCTGGGCGTCCAGGTCAGCTTGCGCGCACAACGACTATTCCTTGGGGCCCTTAAGTTAACGACCAGGTAAACCTCCCGTGGCCCCGAGTGAAGCGGCCCCCCGTAATGCTTCATGAGGCACTAGCTGCAAGTGACCATTGGGGCAAATTTTATTGCAGATGCTTTCGCTGATTTTGAAATAGATATTTTGTACTAGTTGCCTTTTTTTCATGATCATATTAATACAAGGTTCCTTTTAAAATAAAATAAAATTAACTTTGTGATGCCTAAATAACATGGAAAGATGGTGGTGGTGGTGATTATGGTGATGATGCCATTGAAGGAGGTGGTGGTAGTCATGATTTTTGCCACCCCTAAAGGTGGTGATGGCCATGTCAACATCGGAGATGATGGTGGTGATGGTGGTTATGGTGATGATGCCATTGGAAGAGGTGGTGGTAGTCATGGTTTTCAAGATCCAAAGGCTAAATTTTGTCTCTTTTTTTTTATTAATTATTTATTAAAAAAATTGAAATTCTTTTTTCTTGTTTCTCTCTCTTCCAAAAAAATAAAAAAATTCCTGATCTATTCCTTGCACATAGCCATTTTCTGTTCAGCCCAGCTAGATACATAACTGGGCTTAGACTTGGGCCAGACAATTATATTACACGATTCCATTTTAGATCGGGTTAAGGTCTAATAAGTTGGTGACTTCTGATGATATTGGCTCTAAAGTGTGCACGTATTACCAATCATTCACCGCCGCGTATTAAATATCCAAAACTTCTGTTATGCCAGATGGCTGTACATAGTTGGTACAAAACAGTTAACTCATTGATATGACACGTAGCGGGAGCAGTTTTGGATATAATAAAGGATAAATTGGTAATTTTAATAAAATTTTGAAATCCAAAATGGTCGCCCTTGCCCAGTTTCCCACCAAATCTAACCGCCCTTTACTGCTTCGTCTCTCTCTCTCTCTCTCTCTCTCTCTCTCTCTCTCTCTTTATTTTAAAAGAAAACGTGAGGTTCAAGGCTATAAATCCCTCACCCTGAAAGAAAGAAACTCTAGTTACTTTTTCTCTTTCTACTTACTGTTTCTTCTTCCTTACAGTGAGAGCAGATCAGGTTTGGATCTCTTCCTTTCCCCTCTATCTCTCTCCAGTATTTTACTATCTTCTGGTTTTCTTTTGCAGTCTCTGCATCCCATATAAATCTGTGATTTTGTTTTTCTTTCTTCTTCTTCTTCTTCTTTTTAAAGAACAATTAACACTCTGTGTTATGCTAGTGTATTTCTCTGTCGAATCAAGATTTTGCAAAGTTTCCCCATCTCTTAGGTGTTTAGGGTTTGCTTTTCATCTTAAAACATTTGAGTTTCTTTCCCGCAAACCTATCGCGTCTTTATTTTTTTCCTTTAATTATGTCTTTTTTGTTTTTCTTGAAATAGAAGGGAAATGGCAGGAAAAGGTGGGAAGGGTCTTCTGGCCGCGAAGACGACGGCGGCGGCGAACAAGGAGAAGGATAAGAAGAAGCCGGTTTCCCGGTCATCTCGAGCCGGTCTCCAGGTAAGTCCCATATATTCCGATCCCTAATTATTCTCTCTTTGATCTTTTCAACTGTACAACAGCACCTAATAAGCTAGCCTGGTTGGCTACCATCAACCGGAGAGGGACGTGGTGGGGTCCACTCACCTCGATTTTCACGAATCTTTGACCATTTGATTTAACTTCCCCAGTAATGTAGGTGTAGCGGAAGTCCCGTGATACAATAACAAGTTAACAACCCAGTTGCATATCCGAGTCCCACAATCCGAATCGATCGGATATTGGACTTTGGGAATTGGGCCCCATAGATTAGCGGGCTGTTATGGACCCAACCCGCTCTGGCCTTTGGACTTAAAAGGTGTAACCGACCCCGAATCTAATATGTTTAAAATACATCAATCCGGTGCCCGGTTCAGCCTGGCCCAATAAATTCAAATATTTTATTTTTTAAAATAAAAAAATTATAAATTACAAATATATTTTATAAATACTTATAAAAAAGCTGAAGTTGAAATTTATAATACATTAGATTAGATCTATAAATTAGACTAGTATGACTATATAATGAAAGTAAGACATTTGCATTGATAATATAATATTAATATAAAAAATAATAATTAAATGTAATGCACAAGTCCGGCCGGTCCAGCCTGCCCGGGCCAATTGAATATCAACCCGAATCCGGTCCTAATAATTGATCGGGCCTTAAATTTTAACCTTCCCCGTCCTGGTCCTACGGGCTAATTACCCTTTCAAGCCCGCCCAAACAAAAACTCAGGTGGGCGGATTGGGAGAGGTCACCCAGCCCATTGCCCCCTAGCTTAGATGTCAAGTACAGTTATTACAGTTTCTGAACTTCATTCATGGTTGTTTCCTTTTGCATGGCCGGCGTTTAGTTTCCGGTGGGTCGAATTCACCGTCACCTGAAATCAAGGATTGCCGCCAATGGACGCGTGGGTGCCACCGCCGCAGTTTACTCGGCTGCGATCCTTGAGTACCTAACAGCTGAAGTACTAGAACTAGCGGGGAATGCAAGCAAAGATCTGAAGGTGAAGCGTATAACGCCGAGGCATTTACAGTTAGCCATTAGAGGGGACGAAGAACTCGATACACTGATTAAGGGAACGATTGCCGGAGGTGGTGTTATCCCCCATATTCACAAATCTCTCATTAACAAGTCTTCGAAAGATTGAAATCTTGGTTTGGTTTTCCAGTATCTGTTTAGATACATGCTTGTATGTTGGTGGGGTTGGTTAAGGTAGGATTAAGTTTACTGTTTGCTAGATTTGGTGTTTGGTTTAGAACTTCTTTTCTAGATTAGGAAATTGGGTTGCTTATTTAACTCCTCTCTGATTTTTGTAATAGCCACGGATTCTGTTGTTGATTTAACTTTGTTCTAATTGTTCTCTGTTAAGCTTTAGATTCTCTAATTTGAAATCTTACAAGTAGAAGAGAATTGGCAGATTTTAAAATGTCAAAAACTTGGGAAAGTGAGAGAAGAGGAGAGAAGAAAGTGAGTATAAATAGAAGATAAGAAAATTAGAAGATTAAACCCCCCCAAAAAAAAAAAATGAAAAGAACAGCAAGGCAATTGAAGATGAAGATCTTTACTCATTAGATTATGAGTAGTTGTAGGCATTATTAAATTCTATAGATAGGGATTTGTGCAATTCATTGAATTTTGATGTAATAAACTATGTAGAGAGTTTTATTTACGGTGTTGGTATTGATTTTATGTATTCTGGGTTTTTATAAGTATTACAATGATATACGGATTTATATGTACATGTTTTACTTATTGTAAGCTTGTGGTTTGGTATCCATCTCATGGAGGGGTGAGAGCTACGTCACACAATCCGTCTTGTAAGGGGGACGTTTTAGCGCTCAGAACACGAATCAGCGTTTTGAGGGCGGAGACGTTCTCGATCCGTGGATTTGACTTTCTATGCACGGATTGGAGTAAAACATGAAAACTTAAAGGGATTGTTTGTAATTTTTATGGGTTTTTATGAAAATATAAAAATGGATATATTTTATACTATTTATGATATATATATTAGAATAAAACTGTAAAACTAAAGGGATTTTTTTGTAACATGTTGGGATATTTCTTTTTTGTTTTTTTAAACAATCGGACCTCACGAAATTAGGTGTTCGTTAAGGAAAAACTAAAGATTGCTTGTTTTGAATTGGTAAATGATTATATCATAAAGAGTATCCTAATAAATAACTGCATTTGTTATCATGTAACATTAAACAGGGTAGCATAGTAACCAAGTGTTTGAGAGGAGTGATGGTGAGACAAACCATAAGGCTGTGTTTGACACATAGAATTCGAATTAAGTTATAGAATTGGAATTATACAGATTTTAGATTCTCTAAAATCAAATTCTTTGAATTGCAATTATCTTGTTTGACTGCATTAAGGATTCGAAAATAAAATAAAAAAATAAAAAAAATTATATATATATAATTTTACTGTACAATCAAAAAAATCTGAATCTTGTTTCAGATCTCTCGGTTTCTTGGACTTGCGAATTACTCTATCTCTTACAACGACGAATCACACACCGACGCTCGTGGAGAAGGACGGACAATGATCTTTGAGATGAGTTAAAACCGTATAATTTCAAATCCAAGGATATCCGGATGAACGTTGCCGGAGAAGAGAAAAAAAAAATATGAACCATTCAAAATATAGAAGCTAAGCATGACAGTGAGTAATTGACTTGGCAAGATTCTTGAACATTGAGTGAGAAAGAGGAATAAAATAGATATGTTAAAGTTTTGCACATATATTGCAGTAGATACTATGTAGATGAAAGATTCTAGATCAACGTCATAAAAGACCACAATACGAATGGCTAAAAGTGGAAGCAAAAGATGGTCATTGCAACAGATTCAGTGTGAAATGACTACATCAAAGTAATGAAGCAAGGGAGGGGAGGGGATTGAGAGATGGAACAGAAAAATTGGGTGTTCGGTGGTGTTGCAGCAATGAAGAACAGAGGGTCGTTGGGTAACAGTTGCTGCTCTTTTGCTGAGAACAACAACAGAAAATGGTGGATGGGAGGTGGTTTTAGTCGTGGGTGAAGGTGGAGAATTAGAACAAATGTGAGTGAGGAAGAATCATATGGACTGTTAGTGCTGCAAAAGACTAGAGCAAAAGGAAGGAAAAATGAACAAAAACAGAGTATCCGTAGGGTGATCTGTGCATGGGTGGTGGAGCGTTGTTGCTGCTGCTGCAGCAGCAGCTAAAGAAGGAAAGAGGGAAAATAAGAGAGAAGGAGAAAAAGGAAGGAAGAGCACCGGTTGAAGGGGATGCCGGAGCTCGCGAAATTTGCCGGAGAAGGTGCCAAGACGAGGTTGGGGTTATCCGAGATAAAGGATGTCGGAGATTGAAATTTTCTTGTGGCGGTTGTCTTTTATCGTGTTGGGCGATAGAGATACGTCAGGCTTAACTTCTCCGATTCGGAATCGGAAAAAACAAGGTTAAGTGAATAATTGTAAATCTCAAATTTTAACTGTAAACCCAAATTTAGAGAATTGGAGAGGTTTTATAATTTTAATTCCTTGATATCTACCAAACATAAAAATTATGATTCTTTAGTTCTATTTCAATTCTCAAGATGAATTTTCGGCCAAATTCTTTGTATCAAACACAACTTAAAAGTAATTTGTCAAGACTTGTTACCCAGCAATAATTAATGTAATGTGTGTGTGCGAGAGAGAGAGAGAGAGGTTAAACTGTTGTACTTGATCATCGTCATGGTAGATATTTCCCTTATTACCCAGCAATAATGAATTACAATGAAATAACAGTACTATTCTAAAAGAAACGTAATGCTTTTGCTCAACAATGAAGTATTAGAAATAAAATAAAATTCAAGAAAAAACACATGAAATAGATTATTATCAACATCTTCAGGTCAATGATAATAATTGCAAATGATCTAGAAACAAACAATTGAAATTCATACCTTGTCGTAGCCATTAGCATTCCAGTTGAAATTTATAATTTTTATATATATATATATATATATTTGCATGCATGCTTTGTAGTCGTTCAGGATTACAAGTTATTTTCAAATTTGGCGCTTCTGTGTTTTGGCTCACACCTGCTCGGCATTTTGGTGACATAGGGTGGGAGTTGCATCTTGTGTTCCACTTGCACCTAGATAAGTGTGTCAGCACCTAGATAAGTGTGTCATAAATTTTGAGATGTAACATTGATAGACAAGAATTGTAAACTCCCCAACAGGGTTTTAATTCTCGGGATCAAGGATCGAACTGGTCTCGGCTGATCTTGATCTGGATCAATGATACCGACCGATACTAACCAATCCGAATCCGGTACAAAAGTTGGATCGCCCATTCTACTATATATATATATATATACGGTCACCGGAATGGCAATACTGGTCATCGGAATCACAGTACCAATTGTTGGAATTGCGGTATCGACTGCCATATTAGCGGTATCAATCTGGATCAGTCAATATCGGACCGGTCCAGGTCGATACTTGTTGGACTGTTTTATTTATAAATTAGAAAAAAAAATTATATCAGTTGAATTGGTCACTAGACCGGTCGTATTAATATTGATTGGACCGGTCCGATCCAAAGCCAATTGATACAATAGTTGTATCGTGACTTAAGATCAGATCGATCCTGGCCAATCCCAATACATACCGGATCGGTCCGATCCTTGAAACCATGCTCCCCAATTCATATCTTCCTTGATTAGTGGTAGAGGTTTTGACTATTTAGGCCAAGCATAACTGTTGCTATTGAGTGGGACTTTGGAATGGAAATAAATATTGTTGGACTGTTTTAACATCAGCCTAGCCCAGCTGGAATTTGTAGGGCCCAACTCATGACTTTACCAATGCCGTATGATTTTGAGGGTTTCTTTTTTTGTTTCTGTTTATATTTTTTTTTAACTGTATAGTTTTAACCCCATTTTGTGATTTTAAGCTAAAATAAAAAATAAAAAAATTCAATAGCAGGATTATTTTGACTATTTACATCTGCATCTTTTCAGAGACTGATTCCAAGTGACTGTTTTTTATTTTTTTTCTCATTTTCATTTGGAGAGAAATGATTCTCCAGCTGCTAACTAAATACATGCATGTGTGACAGAGTATGATAGATAGGCTCCAAACGGGGCCTTAGAATATGGCAAGGCTGTAAATGAGCACTCCTGGATTTTCATAGTTCACTTGCAATTTTCTAACAAAATTAAAATAACAAAATCGCTGTGTTTTTTTTTTTTTTTTTTTTTTTTTCTCTTAATCACGTGGTATCCTCACACTCAGGTGTGGGACTAATCCACGTTCGGGGCGAGAGCAATTACAATAAACTTCTGACCACGAATGGTTCTAGTGGGATTCAAACTCTAGACTTACCTCCGGATACGCTGATTAGAGCCCAACTTGCTACCTACTGAGCTAAACATCGGTGGTTAACAAAATCGCTAGGACAAGGAACATGAAGGCAACGACTGCAAAGCTTTTAAAGCCCTCCATAAGTTCACAATTCCAAATCCCCAATTAAAAGGCATCTTCCATTGTAGCAATTGGCATGTGGTCATTGCCAGTGCATATACAGATGACATAGACCCCATCCATCCCTTGCCTTGTATGAGAAAGTCACGGTTTCAATTTTTTCTTGTCAGTAAACTTATCGTTTATGCCCTAGTGGCTTATATTGGTTATTAGGCGGACTAATACAAGTAGGGCTTTCTTAAAACCACGTATACATATTTTGGGTATAGCCAGACACACTAAATCATTTTATAAAGCTGAAACGGCTATATAGCTGTCATTTTTATGTGCCAGTTGTCAGCAGCTGCGTTCGGTGATTAGACCGTTTGGTGAAATGTAAGATTTGAAACAATAAAGAGATATCTGACCGTTCTTATTATCGAAAAAGTCAATAGCTTCTCAAGGAAACTACCTTTTTGAATTTTAACTTGTGGGGGGAACGTCACATGTCCCAAACCCAACAAACACGTCATTTCCTCTCTTTTGAAATATTTAAAAGACTAAAGGCTTGTGTTCCCACGACACTGCCTTTTGGGCACCCGAAAGAATGAGAATCTTACTCTTTTTCCGACGGATCTCATTTTACTCGAATAATGTATTTAGGGGTATGATACCCCTAATAAACTCCCCATATAGTTGAAACCTCAATAAATCCTCGAAGTCACATCTATTTGCTCTCTAGAACAGACTTCGAGTGATTTTATTCTATACATTTACATTTTAAAGGTATTTTTATGTAAGGAAAGATCATCGAGGGAACTTTCTGTACCTTCTAACTCGGGAGTCATTTTTAGATCACATCCATAGACTTCGAAGGATCACCTTTTATGCCTTGTCTTGAAGGATCACCAAGCAAGTATATCCCTTCTCATTCAAGGAGTCCCGATGGACAACCTCGACGGACATACCCGAGGGACAAGCTCGACGGACATAATCCGAGGGACAACCTCGACAGACAAATCTGAGGGACAATCTCAATGGACAAATCTGAATGACAACCTCGACGGAAAAATCCGAGTGACAACCTCGACGGACAAATCCGAAGGACAACATCAACAGACAGATCTGAAAGACAACTTCGATGGACAAATCCGAAGGAAGTCTTTCGAAGGAAGAATGTTCCTTCCTCCTAGGGGGAATTCTAGGCTAACTACATTGAGAGGGTCAATTCGTCAAAGGGCTTGTCACCGACAAAAGACTAAGGGTTCCGTCCTCCTCGAAGGACGCAGATTTGAGTTTACCCCCTCGAATTCTGTCTTTTATGCATCCGAATTACCAACTGGGGCTCGAAGTCACTTTTATTCATTCTCATGAACGGATTTCGAGTCATATCTTGAGACTTTTACTTCCAGAAAGTAAATCTTCAGTGGAAAGGACTTTAGAAGTTGAAAGCACACCATTTTCAGACGTACTTCCTGAAAGTCTGGTTTTCCCCGGACTATGAGAACATCCTCTCCCTTTACCTTATAGGAATTCACACGTATACTTCTGAGTTCATCCAAGTAGAAGGCACTCGGATTGGTTACTGTACCTATGAACCTTAATAGATTTCAAGGTTAACCCCTCCTTACTGGGACGATTGATCATGAAAACGAAATCCCTGATGAGACACTCAATCTGGAGTTCTCTATACGGGTAATTCGAGAATACATTGATCACCTGGTAAGGGTCCAACGATACTTGATTTCCTAGAAGAAAAATAGCCGCCAAAGGGAGTTCTCCTTCGAAAATATGGATTCAGCAAAATACATTAAATGTCCCTTAAATAGGTTGTCTTGAGACGAATTCTCATAATGGAAAGCACATGGTGAAAACCTCACCGACTTATAAAATATCTGCTTTCTAAGCTTATCTAAATGGGATTTTGTCTTATTTGGAATGACGGCAGAATGGTGACGTTACTCATTCAAACTTGTGTGAAAGTGACACATGTCTTCAGAACTGTGTTGCTCAAGTTCCAAAGCAACCTTTTGCAGAGCAGTTGTTAAGGTTTGAAATGATTTGGTCTCTTATTTTAGAAGTAGCTTAGCCTTGTTGAAGTACACGCGTCTCTCAAGATGTTATCCAGGACTACGTGGCACTCAGGATTTGCTTAGCACTCGAGGGTCCCCCTCAAAACGTTTAGCTGAGTGACACTTGTCCTATTGAGAGTGAGAAACTCTCTACCAATACCAGTACACATCCTCCATTGAAGATGATCGAAGGTCTGTGTTAAAAACCAGAAATTCGGACCCCTGAAACGACAGTGAGTAAATACACTGAAAGAGAAAGAGAATAACTTAAACCCGTGAGGTTTTTCTGCTATGTGATTGCATTCTAACTACCTCTTTCAGTTACTGCAACACACCCTTCCCTTTACCCATTTCTCTGTCTTCTCCACAGGTCAAAGTTGACAAGGAACGTTTTTGACAGAATGGCTACGTGACGGTTTAGATTGTCTTGAAACAGACTTTCCTACCTTTTCTCTGGTTGATGATTGTAACTGGTCTTTATGTCTTAGTTGTCATTTCCTTTTAATATATTTAGTCTTCTAGAAATTCGCCATCACCAATATCATACTAAATCAGAGAAAAAAATATATATATAAAAATAATTTCTTGTAATATATCTGGTTATGGAGGAGGAAGGAAATAAATGAAGATAATAGAGGGAGACAAAGGGACCCTTCATTTAAAAGTGGACATCTTCCATCATCAAACTCTATTTGTATTTTGTAAATGTTCCCCTAAAAGCCCAATAGCTTATTGGGGACCACAATCATACATACCCTCCCACCTAAGTAAATAATGGCATTTTCTGTCCTGCTCTTGCTAAGGGACACTATCCTACTAATTGAAGTAGATATTATTTTTAATTGGCACTTTACTACCCTCAAAATGTGGAAATGGAGTTGTTCGTGGATATATATTTATATAATGAATCTTTTTTGTCTCCATTTCACTAGTAATCAGTACATATCGTTTGAATACTTTCACACATGGTTGGTTTGGTGGGTCCATTCCAACATCATCCTAATTCGTATCATATAGGTTGGGTCCTATATTTAAAAATAATAATAATATGGGTTCATCTTAACCATCCAGTTCATACAGGTGTTTGATTTCAACTGTTTAAGTGTGGGCCCAGTAATTGAAGGACATCATGATTCCCTCTCGTGATTTCAGTTAGGGATGCAACTTGGTTTGGTCTAACCCAAATCCATATTCTGCCGGTTTGGATTGAAAAAAGTCAATCCGAATTATTTCGATTTGGTTTTGGGTTAGAGCTTCGGGCAACCCAAAACCAACCCCATTGTTAATAATATATATATATATATATATATATATATATATATAAATTTGTTAAAGTTGTTTTAAGTCCAAATATATGACTCATGCTGTGATTGTACTTTTCATTCCGAATTAATTCGACCCAAATCAAATTGCAGTTGGGCTGGGTTTAGGATTTACAAAAAAAATTGGTTTGGTGTTTGGATTTCATAATCGGGTTGACTTTCAAGGAGATCGGTTTGAGATTGAGTTGACGTCAACCGAACCAACCCGAACCGAATTGCACCGCTAATTTCAGTGAAGGAACTTGTTTCATAGAGACTACTAATAATCTAATATTCTAAAAATTAATATTTCTTTTAAAGAAAATAAGAAAATGAAACATCAATGAAGGAAAGCGCGCGAAAAATAACGAAAGGCTACCTTCTTTTCTCGTCCCTTCCTTTCTTTTCAAAATACCAACTTCCTTCGAGACGCCGGGACTGTGGTTTTTCCGATGAAGAAGGCAAGATCATAGATCGTCTCCACTACCAGATCCTTGAATATCAACCGTTCGATGTCTAAAACTGCTTCCGACATCTCGATCGGAAAATCTCCCCATCCGTTGACGGAATCCCCAGCTATGTCTTTCTTCAATGCCCCACATATGGCTTCCAACAAATCTTCCGCCGGATCCCTCTCCCGGATTCTGACGAACTCCGTCCATATTTGTTGCAGTGTAGGCTTCAAGGTCTTCCATGGTGGCACTTGTCTCTTTCTGTCTATAATTTCTTTGATCGTATCGAACACAAGCTTCCGATGGAGTCTGGAGGAACAATTGTTTCCTTTGTAGTGTTGTTTTTCTATTAACAGAAACACGTCGGAGTCTTCCGGAAGGCAGTTGGAAGCTCGGAGGATCTCGGTGACGTACATGAAATCAGAGTCACCTGAATTATCTTCCGTTTTGAATCCGATCGCCGGAATTACGGGACCCCAGTTCTCCTCTTCCGACTCCGTCAATTGATCTGATCAAATCAAGAAAAATATAATTTTAGTAATTATTAAATTTGGGTATTAAATCTGGAGAGGTGTCAAGTCATTTTCATATTTAATTCTTCAAACACAAAGCTCACGTTAGATTTGCCATCTTTAAAGCGTATAACATGAGCCGGCGGTGAAGTTTTAGCGCCAAAACAGGGAAGTGAAATATACTTGCAGATGTACAAAAGTCAACTGAATAATTGCAAATCTAAGAATTTTTTTTTTCTTGTGAAAAAAGTAATCATGAAGACCTTTGAAGTCGAGGCTTCGTTTCATGACAGGGGAAGGAGACGATTCGTCCTTGTAGAAGGACGAGTCGAGCACCGAGACAGGACTCGGTTGTAAATCGGTCATGGTGAACTCAGCTATGCTGTGTAGCAACTTATCACATCTCTCAAGAAGACTTCTTCCTTCCTTGAAATCCTCTGTTTTCGATCTCTGCAATTGCAATACTATCCTAGAACATTAGAACATGAAGAAGAAAGAAACAGAGAGAGAATTTTGATTTTGGATTCTGTACTTGACATCACGTACCTCTGAATCTAATTGAGAAGATGTACTGATGCTGCTTTCAGAAATGCTTGATGATTCATCCTCTGCAGGAGCAGAAATCCTCTGTTTCGGAGATGGATCGGTCGTCGGTTTCCTGTTCCTTGGTGATCTGCTTGTCGTTTGATCGGATCCGATCTTCTTCGAGCTAAGCTTTGGAGAGTGAATCGGAGAGCTTCTCCGCTGCTGCTCCAAGGAATCATGTAATCTCTTCTGCGTGTCAATGTTTAATGGTTTTCTCTTGGCCAGGGAACTCGGACTCTTTGCATTGTTCTTGTTTCGATCAGGCGATCTTGAGCATCTCGCTCTTCTTTCATTCTGAAAATTTCTATCAATTTGAGGTCGATCTCGGCTAGGCCTGACTGGTGACAAGTTTTCACCGGCGAGATTGAGGTTCCGGCAGACTCCGATTTTAGATTTGAAACTCGAAGGTGAACAATCATTTTCACTTCTTCCTGGTCGATTCATCGAAACCGGTGATCTCGAAGGCTTCATGACTACGATCGGAGAATCCTCATAAGAGAATTTCCAATCGCAAACGATATTCCGGTGACCGATTCTCTCTGCAGATTTTTTGGAATGCAGGAGTCCTTTGAGCTGCAGAGCCTCAAGGATCTGCTTCAGTGTCTCTAGATCCTTCGCTGGTTCATTGATTCCTCTCATCCTCAACCGCTTCTCAATCTCTCCGTAAAGTGAACTAGTCTGTCCTGGCTCAGGAAAGAAATCCTGAGAATCAAAGAAGCTTTTGCGATGCTGCTGCGACTTCCATGGCGACGAATCTACTCTTCCATTCACAGCTTTCCTCGCCTCGAATTTCGGTTTTCTATCACACAATTCTATCCAATCTGGTGCTCGTACATTCGATCTATGATCTTCGAGAGGCTCCTCGTCTCTCACCACATTACTCGAAATGTTGCTTCCGGAATTTGACGAGAACAGTGGCCTGAGCAGAGAGTTGTTCCCGTCGTTGAGACGACACTGAAGCAGATCTCTAGAAACCCTAGATTCCGAAGCAGATCTCCGCAGCTCGGCGTTCTTGACAGGCTCCCGACCAGGGTTCGGTAATGCCTCCAGACCCATAAGTTTAGCGATCACGCTCGGCGAACGACGCTGCTTCTCGTTATCGCTTGATTCAGCAGAGTTGACACATCCGGTCGCAGATAAAATGGCCGCATTCGTACTGATCTCCCTAGGGTATAGGCTTCCCTTTCCATCAACAGTTGCTCGGCTATCCAGTGAAAGCCTTGGAGCTTCTTTGAACTTCCACGTTGACCTCGGGCCTTCCTTGAATTCAAAAACGGGAAGAGGAAGAGACTCTTTAGCCGGAATCTCCGTCCGAGCTGCAGTTTCCCGCGCCGGTGAACGGATTCCCGGTGACGGAGAAGGCTTCATCGTACATTCCGGCGAAGATCTCGACTGAGGCTTCTGTTGCCGTTGTTGTTGAAGTTCACTGGAGAACTCCGGCGATTCGACGGATTTCTCTGATTCGGATGTAGATTCAACAGCCTGGATTTCCATTAAAGTGAATCAGAGATTAAATCAGAATAGCCTTTCATTTCAATGGCGCATTGGAATTAGAAAAATCGAAAAAAAAAATCATAGAAAATATAATCTGACCGTTGAAGGCGTGAGTCGTTTTGAGGCTTGCAGGCGTTTTGCATCAAGTATCTGGGGGCGATCGAAGAGCTGAAGGAATCCGGCCATGCATCCGATCTGTTTCTGTATCTGCTTCTCCAGGTTCTGGTCGTGAACTATGCCGGTCGTCATCTTTTCCAGCGAGGTACTCAGTTTCCGATTATCTCTAGCTTTCTCTATTTTCGATCTCTCTGAAACCAACTAAATCTACATCTCTCTCTCTCTATATATATATATATCTTCTCTCTCTCTCTCCGAGAAGCTTTCATTTCTTTCCGACTCCCGCTTTCGAGTCTTTAAAAGCGTAGATACAGGTAGCCGAGAGAAATGGATGAGCCTGACCCCCTGACTTTTCCGAAAAGGACAAACATGTCCCTAGCATTTTCTTTTAAATGATTTGTTATTCGTGCAGACCTGCAGGATAACCTCCGTGGCATGGTCTTCGTGTCAGAGATCCAATTCCTTGAGATGCGAAAGTTTGACTGAGACAAGTCTACATTTACGAGACTACCCTCGTTACGTCCATATAAATACAATCTTATCACGTCCACGTGGCTAATGACCTTTTCCCAGTACAACACTGCGGTTCCAGTGAAAGAGACAAAGACTGGTCCATCAATCAAACGGCTTGGATTGAATCATTGAATGAGGAAGGGCTTAGAAAAAGGTTACACTGTTGACCAGGGGAAGTACTCGTGCCAATTTAACGCGACTCACGCGGGAGTGGCGAGGCTTTTATACCGCGATGGAAAATAATTTGCTGCCCGATCAGGTATTTACGTAATGTTCAGTAACTAGTAAAGACAAGACATATGGTTTTGTTGGTGTGGGTCCCAAGTGTGATGGTTTGACATGTCATTGCATGTTCAGCTTGTATTGATGGTGATTGGGTGGGAGTAGCAAAACAAATTGTTTTCCGTACACCATCTCTCTCACCCGTGAGCTTTGGAAAATGACGTAGCACACGTCGCTTTCCAACCTCAAAAAGCGCAATGAACTCTCCCGCACTGGCTTACATGAATCTTCACACCAGGTTTAACTTCCCTACTCCCCAAGTCCTGATCATCTGTTTGCTTTGGAGAAAATAATTTTTATCCAATAAAGTATTGCCACATCAGTCGGCCGTTCTGCAAATACATCGCATGAAGAATAATGAATAGCTGATGTGGTCGCACTCCATTGGATGTAAAGTTGTAAACTTTGTTTTCTTGTTCCAATGGAAGCACAATCTCTCAAATTCTTATACAAGGTTATGACCTGATGTATAAAGTATAAAAATTCAAAGGTAGTATTTATATATGCAAGTATGGATTTATCTGAAGTATGGTGTTTGGTAGGGGTGTAAGTTTGGCCTATTCCGCCCGACCCAACACTAATAACAGCTCGAACTCATGGATTGATTTGGGTTCAAGTTCGGTCCGGGCTTCAATCTGAGCTCGAAGTTGAGTTTGGACTGGGTTCGGGCTTAAGCTTATAAACCCTAAAAAGCTCAGCCCGAATTGATATATTAAAGATATAAAATATATATATATATATTTTAAAGCATTGAATATGAGTTGTTGATGAATCTCAATCCAACGGCTCATATCAATTCTTCTAAAGACGTAATCTCAAAACCTAAAAACCCTAATCTTTTTCGTTTTGCCTCCAATCTCCCTTTCTCTCTACTCCATCTTCTCTCTCTAGACTCAAGCTTTAGTTCTTATGAGGAAATAAATAAGAGTGGTCCTTTTCGGCTTGAATGAAAAGCGGACTCTCTCTCTCTCTCTCTCTAGCAGAATGAATTTTGATTAGGTATACTTGTAGTAGCAAACTCTGATGCATCAGGTTAGCTTCGGAGCTTCATTGGTGTTGGAGATTTTGCTTCTAATACGGGATATCGTGGTGATAATCCACTTTTGTTAGAGATGAGCGAAGTAGAAATCTCTGGATCGGAGATGTCTGATCTGATCAAAGCTCAGATTGCAAATCATCCTCACTATCCAAGTTTAGTGTCTGCCTATATAGAATGTTGAAAGGTGCTTTGATTTTTCTCTCGTTCACTTCATCGATTGCTGTCAAGTGCAACTTCAGTACGAGATTTTAACTGTTTTCCCTCTCTTTGCATGTCGGAGCGCCACCGGAGATGGCGTCGCTGCTCGAAGAAATCTGCCAAGAAAGTCATTCGAAGATGGCGTCGCTCTCTCCTCTACAGCAAAAAAAAAAAAAAAAAAAAAAGCTGAAGAACTCGGTGGTAGCAAATGAGTTCGGGCCTACTAAGTTTGGGTTTAGTTCGGTCCAGGCTGGGTTCGGGAAAACCGATTTCAGTTCGGGCCTAGCCCGAACTAGATAGAATCCGGTCCAACCCGCCCAACTTACAGCCCTAGTGTTTAGGCCTATCAACGGATCAGATCATGATCCGGATCCGGATCCGAATCCGATCCGATAATCCCGGATTCGGTATAGGATTTTAATGATCCAATCTGAATAAAAATGATCCGATCCGATTAGAATAAGGATATCTAAGTAATTTTATGTATATAATAAGGATATTTAAGTAATTTTAGTAAGTTATATATATATATATATATATATATATATTATTAGATTAAACCTAATTGCTTCTTCTTGAATCAAAGCTATGCAAGAAAGGGCTTTTTGTGTGCTGCAGCTGACGGCAACTCCAATCCGGCGGTATATATATATTATTAGATTAAACCTAATTGCTTCTTCTTGAATCAAAGCTATGCAAAAAGGGCTTTTCGTGTGCTGTGGCTGACGACGACTCTAGTCCGGCGGCAATCATACTCCGATAAGGTTCTTGTGAAGATCCTCTTCTTCTTCAAATGCTGGACGAACAGGACTATGATGGAGTTTATGAGGCTGACGAACTGGAGAAATAAATGGTTTTTGACTAGGGCTTTGGAGTTGAACGAATCAGAGAAGAATGGGGTTTATACTGAAGCATCTCGAAGGGATTAGATAGGGTTTTGTTGGTTGAGCGAACAGAAACAAACCTAGGATTTGGGGGTTTGAACGCAAGGTTTGGATTGGTTTTGATCTAGGGTTTTGCAGGAAATGAATGGACGAATCCAAAGGGGGTTTCAGGGGTTTGAATATCTCTCTTGGCATCGGATCGGATTCGATATTCCGATTTCACTATCGGATCGAATTCGGATTAGCTAATTCATAATCCATTGGATTTTGGATCGGATTCGGATAATCAGGTTTGACTGTCGGGTCGAACTCGGATCAGTTGCGATTCGGTCCGAATCCGACCCGTTGACATGCTTAATGGTGTTGGTCTATAAGAACCATAGTTTAAAATTTTGGAAATATCACAGATTTCAGAAGCCCAAACGAAACTGAAATATCACAGATTTCGGATATTTTGGTGGAAAATATTTTTTGATTAAAATAATTGGACGAAATAATGGTCTAAAATTGGCTGAAATTTCGCCGAAATAAATTCACTTTTTTTTTTTATTTAAAGTATTTTATTATAGGCATAATTTTAGCTAATTTCTTTCTTTTTTTAATAAATACTAAGTAATAACTTCTAAAATATAAATAATAAAGTTAGTTAATAAAAAGTCATATTTTCATTAAAATATATATTATTTATGAACATACAAATTTAAAAAAAAAACAACAAATAATAATTTGATTAATAATGTGAAATAATACAAAAGTTTACAACTAATAAATACAACATTTATATTGCAACATCCAAAAAGTATATAAGTATCAAGAATATATTGGATTTAAGTTCTAACATCTAAAAAATACAATGTATAAAAGTTTAAACTGAAATTTTAAACTTTATTTCTTGATTTTCTTTAATGGTGAAAAGTAGGAGAATTTGATGCTATTTTTAGAGTTGTAAATACAGTTTTTTTTTTTACCTTCCACCAGATTTTATGATTTATTTCGGTCGAAATATTCGAAATTTTGGCAGAAAATTTTGGCAAAAAAGTGAAGATTTCAGATGAAATAATTTTAGGCAAAGTATAAATATTTTGTCGAAATTTTTGATCTTTTATTTTGCGAAATAATTTAGTCCAAAAAAAATGCCATTTTGTGTTTCGTTCGACACATCCGACACCGAAATTTTAAACTATGATAACAAGAACTTAATGCATTTTCGATAAAGGCCGAGATCAGATCACATGGATTTTTGTCGGTAGTCTGCTCATAAAGCTCTTGGAATCCCTTAGAGCAATTGAGGTTACACTCTTATAGACGGTTAATGCTACTTGTCAATGATTTAAATCAACTATTTACACTTCATTATCCGGTCTAAGGTATTATATAATGTTGGTGATGACGGATTTGTACAAGGATAAATGTATTAGAATTAACCAATTACAATCATTAACCAGAGAAAAGGTAGGAAATCTGTCTCAAGACAGCCTAAACCGTCGCGCAGCCATTCTGTCAAGAGCGTTCCTTGTCAATCTTGACTGTGGAGAAGACAAAGAGAAGGGCTAGAAGGAATGAGGGATTGCAATAACTGAGGAAGGGGAGTGAATGCAGTTATAGAGCAGTAAAACCTCACAGGTTGAAGATTTCTCTCTTTCACTTTCAGTGTATTTTCTCAATGTTGTTTCAGGTTTCAGGGTTTTCTGGTTTCTAATTCAGAGGTTTCAGATATTTCGGATCCTCTTCAATGGAGGATGGGCACTGGTATTTGTAGAGAGTTTCTCACTCTCAGTAGGACAAGTGTCACTTGGCTAAGCGTTTAGAGGGGACCCTCAAGTGCTAAACAAATCCTGAGTGACACGTGGTCTTGGAAAATATCTTGAGGGCTGCGTGTTTTTTAACATGGCTAAGTTACTTCCAGATTAAAGAGACCAAATCATTTCAAACCTTAAAAACTACTCTGCAAAAGGTTGCTTTGGAACTTGAACAGCACAGTTCTGAAGACGTGTGTCACTTTCACATAAGTTCCAATGAGCAACGTCACCATCCTGCCGTCATTCTTAAATAAGACAAAACCCCCTTTAGATAGGTTAGAAAACAGATATTTATAAGGCAGTGAGGTTTTCACCATGTGCTTTTCATTCTGAGAATCCGTTTCAAGACAACCTTTTTAGAGGAAAATTCACTGTTTTGCTGAATCCGTATTTTGAAGGAAAACTCTCATTGGCGGCTATTTTCCTTCTAGGAACGTAAGTACTACTGTACTCTTACCAGGTGATCAATGTATTCTCAAATTACCCATGTAGAGAGTGTCTCGTCAGGGAATTCGCTTTCATGATCAATTGTCCCAGTAAGGAGGGGATTACCTTGAAATCCATTAAGGTTTATAGTTACAATAACCAATCCGAGTGCCTTCTACTTGGATGAATTCAGAAGTTGACATGTGAATTCCTATAAGGTCAAAGGAGAGGACGTTCTCAAAGTCCGAGAAAAACCAGTCTTTCAGGAAGTACGTCTGAAGATAGTGTGCTTTCAACTTCTAAAGCCCTTTGCACTGAGGATTTGCTTTCTAGAAGTGAAAGTCCCAAGATATGGCTCAAAGTCGGTTCATGAGAATGAATGAAAGTGACTTCGAGTCCCAGCTGGTAAGTCGGATGCATAAAAGACAGCATTCGAAGGGATAAACCCAAATCTGCGTCTCTCGAGGGGGGATGAAATCCGTAGTCTTTTTGGGGTGACAAACCCTTGACGAATTGACCCTCTCGAGGTGGTTAGCTTGGAATTCGTCTCAGGATGAATGAATATGCCTCCTTCAAATTCACCTTTAGCAGGGGGGAAAATACCTCTTTTGAATTGACCATCTGGAGGTGGTTAGCCTAGAAGAGACTTCCTTCGGAATTGTCCGTCGAAGTTGTCCATCGGGTTTGTCCGTCGAGGTTGTCCCTTGGGTTTGTCTGTCGAGGTTGTCCCTCGGGTTTTTCCGTCGAGGTTGTCCCTCGGCGGGAATACATCTGCCTTGTGATCATTCAAGACAAAGCATATAGAATAGTCCTTCGAAATCTATGGATGTGATCCAAGCATGACTCATGAGTTAGAAGGTACGGAAAGTTCCCTCGAGGATCCTTCCTTGCATAAAAATACCTTTAAAACGTAAATGTATGGAATAAAAGTACTTGGAGTCTGTTCTAGAGAGTAAATAGATATGACTTCAAGGATCCATTGAGATCATAAACTTTTGAGGAATCCATTAGGGGTAGCATGCCCCTAAATACGTCATTCGAGTAAAATGAGGTCCGTCGAGGGAAGAATA
>JAUPMG010252582.1:5753-21730 GCA_031762675.1 Pachysandra terminalis | reverse complement strand
TAATTTAAGATTTAATCATTAATTATCCCAGTTGGGTCCGGGTCACTACACTTACACAAGTTTCTCAAGAATCTCCTATTGCTCGGCCAATTCTAGGAAACTAACGTTCGGATTGGCATATTTTGCATGAAAAGTCTACTAGTTCCAAAAACAAGTTAAACATGTGAGGTTGGTTATTCTACAGGTGTCCATAATTTAACCTCTAACATCGGACCAGGGGAAGCTCTCCGTGAGCTGCTTGGCGCACTCTCGGCCCACCTAAAAAGGTGAAAAGGTGCCAAATCATCTGCTTCCTTGGGAACTGGTCCCAATGGGTCCCATTAGGTCAAATCCAATATAAACTCAATCTCTTAAATGAGGTTCGGCGGGGTTCTCGGCGCACGAAGCCAACCTCGGCGCACCGAATAGGGTCTCGGCGACATTCCCAGTGAGCTGGGAATCTGCTCTGTGATTCGGTGGACTCCTCGGCTCACCGAAGGGGTCGCCGAAACTTGGGATAGGGTATTTTCTGGGTGAAATTTCACATGGAAGTTTTTAATCACCTAAGGGAGCTTTGAAATTGTTTTCTAGCTTAAGGGGATCAATCAACACATGGTTCCAATGCTTTCCCTAAATTCCAAAACCCTAGAAATCTAGAATCCAATGAATCAGTTCACATAGGTTGTCTAAAAGGAATGGGCTCTCAAAGGCATGGGATTTGATCCCTAAAACATGAAATCTAACTAGCAAATTCAGAACACAATCAATCATGATCTTTCCCCATGATCATAACATTGAAATACAAATAAATACACTTGCATCAAAAGAAAAATCAACTTGGGGAGTTGCAGGGTCGCATCCAAGGTCGCTCCACTGTTCTTCTGGGAATTTGGGCATTCCCCTCCTCTTCTTCTCCAAGAGCTCCACAAGAAATGAGAGAGAGAGATGAGAAAGAGAGAAAAATGAGGTTATGAGACATAAGTTTTCTATTTAAAGGCTCTAAGGGCAAACTTGTAATTTAAAATAGCTACATGGGCAAAACTGGGTTTCTAGCTCTTTTCTTCCAATTTAATGACCCTATTAATTAATTATGTTGCAAATATAATTAAGGGATTCAAATGAATCCCCTAGGTCATCTAAACCAATTGTTATTTTGCTAATTCATTTTATTTCCTACTGAATTGCTAAGTTCAATTATCTGACCAACACTGCATCCTAAGTCTATCTGGCTGACCAGATCAGTTTCAGTGACTTAAGGAATTTTTAGTGTGTCTTATTGGATTAAGGATTTTAAGAGTTCTAATCCTAATTAATTAGTCAAATTAAATTACGTTTTTACCCTAAGATCCCCAGTTAAAGTTTTTAGGGATTATTTAGGCTCTTACAATGAGTAAAGGCCAAACTATGCGAGTTAGTTGGAATACGGTGTGTGTGTGGGTTCTATATAGGCCATATAAATTGTGATACGTGACATGAACTGTGATACATAACCTGAACTATGATATATAACATGAATTGCAATATATAACATGAACTGTGATGTATACTATGATTTTGGTGTGTTGATAGTGATGCTAGATGCATTCACTGGAATAAATGTATTGATTGTGACTCTAGATGAGTTCACTGTGTGATTGTGTGGGGTAACTTTTCTGTCATGGATATTATCCCCAAAAAGGAAAGATTGTGGTTTTTATACCATAGGTATTACCCCTAAAAGAGAACGGAAAAAGGGGTGATTTGCTACCATGAGAATTATCCCCCAAAAGGAAAGAGGGTGGCATTTTCTACTTTGGGTCTGAATCCCCTAAAAGAAATGGATTGAGCACATTCATATGCATTGCATCATACCTCATATTGCATTGCATTCTTGTGTGTGTGTTGTTCATCGTCTGTGTGCTCATAGCATTCATCTACATGTATTGCATTGATTGATGTGTGATTATGGATTGATATTGGTGTGTTGTGTGCTTGTGAACTGATCATGGTGTGATGTGTGATTATGGAGTGATGTTGGTGTTTGTGTTTTCATTGTGGTGTGATGTGTGATTTCTACACGAGTTTTAGTGTGATATGTGTATGTGAACGAATTGTGTTGTGTGAATGGCATGATGATTGAAAATGCGAATTGTTACTGTTTAGAAGGTGTCATGAGAGTTAGTAGCCTTCGATGTGGATATGTATTATGATTGTAATAATCCAAACAAAAATAATAGGGTTAATGTATACATAATAAAAGATTAAGGGTTAATTTAAAATTTTAGTAAACAGCTGTCATGCTTGACTTTGATTGATTGTGATTGGTGGGTTGTACTATAGGAAACTAGGTGCATCACACACAATCATAATTTTCTTAAGTTATAACATGTGGCTAGGATATAAATTAATGGCTAAAATCTTGAAGGAGCTTTCAATCTCCAATTAATAACTTTGATTCTTGTCTTGCGAGACGAATGCATGTCTTGTTGGATGGACGACCGAGTGAAGTTCTGTTAGTAGATCGGCTAATTTATGGTTCACAAGGAACAATTCACATTTGTGAAGCCCTGGGATTTGCCCCATGATGGGAAATAAGTAAGGAAATTAAACTGTGATGCGCACATGGAATAACCCCCTAACCTGGTCGTGTATTCGGGGGATGATTTTCATCTTGTTTAGCTAGGGATTTGATCGGGTGTGGAACATACAATAATCGAATACTAAACAACATGCTTATTGCATATTAGATTGTTTGTCTTAAATCACACGTGGTGATTATACTTGCTAGGTGCACAACATGCATTAATAACTAAACCCGTATATTGCATTACACATATTGTATCATATTCATTATTCATATTATTATTGCATGTACTAACAATTCTATTTTTTATGGATTACCATTGAAGAGTGGCATTGTCCCTACTTCAATCTTAAATATTGTTAGATGTGTTTACCTACAAAGCTAATGTAGCTTACGCTTTCAAGCACAACATATTTCAGGACCTATAGATGATGGACAACAGGACCATGAGGATTAAGATGGAGGATTAGGATATGATGAAGACCTTAGTTATAATTAAAACTTATTTGATGATTTTAGTAGAACTTGTAGTATGGCTTATTTGTTATAACTTATTATTTATTAGGTTTGATTTTCAGTAGTTAATAGGGATTGATTTGAAGCATGAGACTAGTTATATTTTATTTCCACTGTTTTCTCTTTGAAGATTGTTTTGTGATGGATATTATCTTAATATTACTATTTTCTAAAGTCTTATCTTATACATTATCTTACTTAATTCAATAATTTGGTAATGTGTTACTTATCCACTCCGATAGGGATATGGGGTGAGAGTTGCAACTTAAACTTGGGGACTCAATTGAGATTTTTAGGTTTGTGATGTGACAATGACAGTCATGAGTACATTGTATAAATTCAAATGATGTTTGGATGTACTATGACAGAGTTCATAAGTACATGGTATCTATTTAGATTGTAATTATATGTGTGGCATGACAGAGTTCATGATGATAGTTACATTTGCTTAAGACGAGCATGATTATGATTATGATGGTGTATATTTAAAAACAATAACACGATATTAAGCTGAACTGTAAATTGCATGAATTAACATGACTTGTCATATAAATATGAAAATAACTATTGTAGTTGCTTTAGAATTTTCCTACTGGGCTTCCAAGCTCATCCCTTATGTTGAAATAGGTGAACAATTGGAGTAGGATGGACTTGGAATGAAGGTTCATAGCTAGATGAGATCTTAGGACTTTATGAACTTGTTATTTGAACTTATTTTACTATTTTTGTTTTGATCCCACGAGGGCATGAATGTTGTAATCTTTTATTTTATGATTGGATTTACAATTGTAGGACCTAGTTAAGGTTTAAATTTTATGAGACTTCCACTATATTTAGTATGCTCTGTTCAACCACGGGTTATTTGAATGGTTTGGCCGCATCCATGGTTTGGATCCGTAGGTCATTTCCTTGGAAATCCTCGAGATCATTTATCTCGAATTTGGGGCGTGACGGTAAATTTGCAAGGATGCACACTAAGTGTGCAAAGGGATTAAGGGTATAATAGGATTTTCAATTTTTTGAAAAAACAAGTATTGTAAAAGTACCCCATATGTCCTCTGCAGAACCAAAAGGCAATTTTGTAGAGATTTATATCCTTGAGAGGTGAATAAAGTTGGTCAATATCATTTGGCAATAAGTTTCCTAAAGTAGGGCATATGGGTAATTTTTCCAAATATTAATTATTGAAAAAGCGGTTGGTGGGTTTGCTTTTTACATAAAACCAGAACCTTCATTACCTCTTCTTTGATTGTGTCATCCAACAGATTAAACAACGGCCTAATATGTTTTCTTTTGGTTTTGCAAGGTTAAATCCAATTGAAATCTCTCTCTCTCTCTCTCTCTCTCTCTCTCTCTCTCAAAGAATGCTCTGTTTTAAGTTAATTGTGTAAAACTAAAAACAGAATATCTGTAGTATACAAAGAACCAACATATTACACTCATTTCAAAAGCTAGCACAAGTGCCTAATTCACAACTATGGCATTGGACCATACTTTAAAATAACTTTACCAATGATAACGCATTGCTTATCCGTTTAAGAGAAGGTTTCTTACAAAATAACCAAGTGCCTTAAATGAATGTCCTCTCTAATCTCTCTGATCCTTGATCCTCCCTCATTGTAGCTCTAATATGCTCTGCAACCCCAACTGCTCTCCTCGATTATATCCTCTCCTTTCCCATAGTTATTATCCATCACTGCCTCTACAACCCTCTTCATCTCCTCCTCATCAATATTGTTGTGCAATCCTCTTACAAACTCCAAACAAACCCCCCATCTCCTCGACCAACATCTTCACATTATAAGCTTGCTCTACAGCCAATGGTCACCCAATAATCGACAACCTCTGGGTCAAATTATCCAACACTGAATTCCACTCGCAGTGACTCAAAAAACGCTCCAGATCACTTGTGTGAGAGAATCTCCAATCAGGGAGCCCATTTATGCACTAACAAGCATTGCTTTCTCTCACTCGTTCTTGATTCAAATCCTTTCGGCAACCACTATGGCCTAAACTCCTCATTAATATCAAACTCAAGCAGAGGCCTTATTATCCATGTGAAAAACTTCCCACTGAGCTCAACCCCTTTAGCCAATACCATCATTTGTGAAACACTGATGTCTTATGGTGTTCTAAGAGTCAAACGAGATGTAAAGAACCGAATAGCTTGGCTAGAAAGGTAATTGTTTGGTTGACAGGTTAAGAATGTGACTGGATCGGAAGAAGGTATATTGTTTTGGGGGTATAATAGTACTTTTAAATCTTATAATTTAAAGAGGGGAGCGGATCCTCTGCTAACTATTCCTGCTAA
This sequence comes from Pachysandra terminalis, assembly GCA_031762675.1. Taxonomy (NCBI): domain Eukaryota; kingdom Viridiplantae; phylum Streptophyta; class Magnoliopsida; order Buxales; family Buxaceae; genus Pachysandra; species Pachysandra terminalis. Next base: position 16,361 of record JAUPMG010252582.1, on the reverse strand, counting down.
CCATCCTGCTAACTTAACCAAACTACGACAAGTGGCGGTGAACCCCACGCATGCAGAAAAGGCTATAAATCCATTAGGGGCCAGCAAAACATCCCTTAGGAGCCAGCTGGCTCCCTTTCGTTTCCCGAAAAAATCCTAACCTCCTTTTCCCTGCTCTCTATCTCTCCGGACTCCATCCTAACCCGGCAACGGTGGCATCATCCAAGCTCTGCGACAACATCACCCTAACCTTCAAAATCCTCTCCGACGCCGCTATTTGACAGCGCCTATTTTCCGGCGACGACGGCGTTAGTTCTCTGGCTTGATAGAAATTGGGAACATGGGTCCTATTTGAATCTTTGTTCCCTTCACATTCTTGGAATCATGATCTAAAGGCTTGATAGAATAAAAGTAGATTTAGGTACAAACTCTCAGAGAGTTTACCTAGTCATCACTAGTCTTTGTGTTACTACAAAAGGGACGTGTATGATTTCCACTGAGAGAAGTTCAAATAACCTGTTTAATCAGAGAGTGACCTTTGGATGAAATACCCTGTGCTTGTGAAAGAAAAATTGATCATCATAGCAAGAGAGTTCTGTTACATTATAATTGGAAAATCTATTTTTGAAAATTTGAAGTTATAATGAATATTAGATCGTGTTGTTTACCATACATGATGTTCTGATACAAGCTGCTAGTGTGAGAGAGCCGTGAAAATATAAATGCAAATTGTTTATAGGAGTCAAGAACCAGAGTAACTACAAGCAGTTCATCTTTTAAGGTAACTACAATAGTAGTATTTTACACAGTAATAAAACAATAGCGAAAGTGTATTAGGTAAGGTAATCCCTTTGATGTTCTAAACCTTGGAACTGCATGTTTGGGTTGGGTTCAGTTTTACATTGTAGAGCTCGCAAATCTAACTCAATCCAACCATTATTCAATTAGGGTTAAGCACTCACTGAAAGTGAACACAGAATATCCTCGGTGATGTCCAAGCATGACATGGAAAGTAATAAGTCTTATGAAGATCTTGAGGGTCATTGTTCAGCTGAAAGAGTGATAGACTTGGAATGTTTATGGAACTACTTAAGAGCAGCAGATATAAGCAGTTGAGCATTCTGGATTCCAAGAGGTTCGCGAAGAACCTCTTCTAGGAAATTTATCTTCTAGGAAATTTATATCATGGTGTGAGAAGAACCTTAGGATTTGGAAATACTGTACAGATTACATGTTCATGAGCTATAGGGAAGAAAGAAGGTCATATGAATATAACCCCCACTGTACATTTATTCTTTGGCTGGATTTAGTGCATGAATGTATTAATTCTTTGTTTTTTTTTTTCTTTCTTTCAATCTTGCTGTAGGTTTTATGAATATACCATTACTTCTTCTAACAAATTATTTTGAATAGTAATTAATTAAGAACATAAATTTTTAGAAACTGAACTTAGTCTTCCTTCCTACAGCCACATGTAAGTATCACCCAACCCAGAAGCTTAGAGGCTTCAGCAAGCTTTTAGACACTAAGCAAGTTTCTAGAAAAAGTATGGTAGGAACAAGGGACAACATCGTGCTCGTGGATTGTCGAAAATTGCTGCGGCAGCAGCGCAATGGTGGTGGTGAGCAGCAAGCAGGAGCAGGCAGTGAAGGGGTTGCCGGAGTTGCTTCGTCGCAAATCGCTTCCGCTGCCCGCTGAATGGAGAATAAGGAATGGAGTTATGGGTTTGTGGGTTTTCCCTGTTGGGAAAGAGAGACTTCGAGAAGAAGAAGCCTGAGAACAAACGCCGTCGTCGCCAGAATGGGGTCATGGGTTTGTGAAGGTTAGGGTTTGTCAGAGTTAACAGAGCGCGAGAAAATGAATGGGTTTGTGAAGATTGGAAACGAAAGGGAGCCAGCTGGCTCCTAACGGACGTTTTGCTGGCACTAACGGACGTTTTTTGTAAACGTTATAGCCTTTTCTTCTATCCGTGGAATCACCGCCACTTGTCGTTGTTTGGTTAAGTTAGCAGGATGGATAGCAGGAATAGTTAGCAGAGGATCCGCTCCCTTTAAAGAGGGGATGGTTTTGCCTTTTAACTTTCCTGACTTGAGTAATTTTCGCCCAGTTTTTTAACGGAAACTAGATAGAAGGGAGGTGAGTCTGATCTCACTTCAAATCTCAAGGAAGGCTATTGTTATTTTCAAAATGCGAAGGGATGTCACTGCAATTTGAGCATACCTCAAAGGAGGTAACTGTAATCTATCATATCCCATGATAGGAAGTTCTTATATATATATATATATATATATATATATATATATATATGAGAGAGATGCACACTTGTAGTTCTCACTGTGGACGGTTGACTCCTTGGCCCACTTGGATGGGTCGATCCAGGTCCCTAATTGGGATGTCCATATTAGGCAGTTGGCCTGATGTGGGGCTCTCTTCTAATCCTCAGGGGATAAGGATATTGAGTATTTTTAGGAGTAGAGGTTAGTCATTTATAGACTCCTCCTTCCCATTCCAAGTGTCATATAATGTCCATATTAGGCAACTGACTTGATGTAGGGCTCTCTCCTAATCCTTTAGGGGATAAGAATATTGAGTCTTTATAGGAGTAGAGTTAAGTCTTCTATACATGTAAGACTCCTCCTTTCCATGCTAAGTTCCATACATGATATTCAATTTGGGATTCTCTCTCTCTCTCTCTCTCTCTCTCTCTCTCTCTCCTAGTGATTTGGTTTGCTTCTAAGGTTCCATACGATAGCCCTTGGTTGATTGAGTGTAAGTATCCTTGTGTGGTTCTAGTAATCGTACATATATTGACGTATGACGATATTTGGTTCATGATCGAGTTCTTCCGTTGCATATCTAAATTCGTGTATATAAATGTACGTGATATAGTTCATTTTATCCTTCAAATTGTGATAATGAGAATTATCCCTATTAAGAAAAATTATTAGAAATATTTTTTAAATAATTATTTTATTATTAAATTATAGTTGAAGAAATATTATCTAGTTAAGAATTTAAAAAAAATAAACACGATAAGAATCCTTATCACAAAAATATGAAACATATATAGATAATTAAAAAATATATATTTTAAAAGATAAAACTTGACAGTTTAAATCTATGGGGACATGTAGAGTTTGAGTATATGGGGTAATTTAAAAATAAATGTGGTAAGAATTATTTTTTGATTTTGACTAAATTGAAGAGCAAAGAAAAGGAGTCTAGAGTGTTGATTAGAGCTGGCAAAACTCGACCCAACCGTCAACTCGACCCGACCCAACTCAACCCGACAAAACGGGTTAGGCTCGACCCGTTTATTAAATGGGTTGGGTTCAGGTTGAGGTTTTCTCGACCTGTTGGTAAACGGGTCGAACCCGAACCCGAACCAACACGCCAAACCCGCTTGACCCGTTTATTATTAAAAAATTTTTTACATACTTTTTTATAATCATTTTATTAATTTAAAATTAATAATAATAATAATAATAAATTAAAATAAATAAATAAATAATTAATTAAATTTTAAACGGGTTGGCAGGTTCGACCGTTTATGGGCGGGTTAGATTTGGGTTGAGGTTTTCCTAATCTGTTGGTAAACGGGTTGAACCCGACACAACCCGTCTAAGCCTCGACCCGATTACGACCCGACCCATTGCCATCTCTATTGTTGATAAGAGATAAGGTTAGAGGACACACATATGACAGTGATTATATTTGACATCATTTTTTTTAACTATTTTTTTGCAAAAATGATTTATACAAATATTTTTTTATTTTTTAAAAAGTAATTGGTGATCAAGTCACTGTGTCCTACGTGCAGTATTGCACGTGCCACACTCTAGTATATTAAATTAATGAAAAATCAAATTACATTATATTCACGTGCATAACACGTGTGCATCACTAGTTATCCTGAAGCGTCGCTTCATGAATGAAATCAAAATGCCCGGAAGTTTTCGCGTTTTTTTATGTTCTGTTCGCGAAATGGGTTCCATGGAGGCACCGACGACTACAGAAACAAGCACAACGTTGACATACAACGGCAACCAACTACCGCCGGACGACGTTTTCGAACCGCCGGCAGAACGAGTACCTGTCAGAATCATGTTGGAGAAAACGTATGAGAACGATGGATCGAGGAAGAGAAAAGCCGGCGTGCTTCCTCTCGAGGTTGGAACTCGCGTCATGTGCCGTTGGAGGGACGCAAAATATCACCCCGTGAAGGTCATCGAACGCCGGAAAATGCATTTGAACGACCCCAACGAGTACGAGTACTACGTCCATTACACTGAATGTAAGTCTATCATATTATGGTTTTTGTTTTCAATTTGGATGGCTAGGGTTAGGGCTTTGGTTCTTTAATATGGCGCAAAAATTTAAGAAATTTGAAACTTAGGGTTGGTTCAGTAATTAAGTTAGATAATGAATATCACGAGATTCTTTCATGGAGATCTTGATTCCCAATTTTGAATTTTTATGGTTAGGGTTATAATGAAAATTTAGATTGTGTATTCTCCTGTTCTTTCGGGATAATTTAACAGAAATACTTGAAACTTAGAGTAGATGCAGTATGATTTTGAGTTTTATTAGGAGAATGGGCACTTTTTTTTAATATTATATTTTGTCTAAAGTTCAGGGTTTCAATCAAATAGGTAAATAGTGTGGTATATGTGCTAATTAATTTTTCTTAGTGACTTAGAATATTTTATTGCATGGAAGTTGGGCACTTTATCTACTTGCTTGCTCATGAAGGTTTTGTATTTTGTTTCTTAACGTGTATCATTATGGGCATGTGATGGAACTTGGGAGATAAGAGCCTTGGGTTCAGTTATTTGGTATGCCAATACTTTTGATTATAGTGCGAGTCTTTCTTATATGCTGGCTTAGTATTGCTGGAATGGGTAGGTAGGACATTGCACGTCATTGATATTGACTTGGTTATCTAATCACATTTATCTAACTTCCTGAATTGAGGTGTGGAATGCACTTATCGGTGCATATAGTAGTTAATTTTGAATTATGCATGTAGGAAGCGTATGATAAGAATCTATTTCAGAATAAAATTTGGTCAAAATGTGAATTGTGGAAATCTGCATTGATCTGTGTCCGGGCTTGATTGTTGGAGGCCCTACTGCTTTCGAGGTACCGGTGGGACTTGCTTTACTTAAGATGGAATGCAATATCTGTTGGGTTGGGTTATAAATTCACGGGATGGAACCAAAGAGAGGAAAGGTGAGAACGAGAGAGTGCATCAATCCCAATTAGGGTTATGCAAAGTGTATATGTTAATACAGTGACATCACTCATAGTACATATGATATACTTGGGATAAAATACCATGTGAATTTATGCTCATCTATGTCCCCCAAACTTGCCTAACCACCGAAAATGAGCAATTCTGCTATTTGGTCAGCACCAGAAACAAAGTATGCCCTTACAGTTCATAGTGCGACACGTTCTCAAACGAAGTGGTAGTTAATTAATTTGCTTTATCTGGAGAGAAAAACAAGATCATTGTAAGGAAGGTACCGGATCCCAAGGTTGTTAAAACTGTATGATCCATGCAATGAATCTTACAACTAGAACCGAATTGACACTAAGTCAGTTTAAACCAGATGAAAAAATTGTGTATGCTATAATTATACGATTTACAATTTAATTGTGTTGATTCAAACATTTTGGCCATGCAACACTAAAAATCCCAATTTTATTTACTGAAAATTTACCTTTCTTTTTGCAATAAAAGATTATTTTCTAAGAAAAATCCTCTACTTCTACTAGAATCTTTATGAATCTTTTTGTGATTTAAAATTCTGATTTGATTCTAAGTGGTCACTTAATATTTCCAATTTAATCTACAGTTTGAAAATCTTGCTGGATTTAAGTTAGTTTTCAATAGTAGAAGGATGAGACTGATACTCAACCTCAATATTACTCCGGTAGACCATTGCTTGCTTCTTAGATAACTGCCAAAAGAGATCAGAGACAAGATAGATGCAACTATTAGAAGAAGATGTTGTATCATCCGGCATGACGAGAATAAGCAATCAGACTGGACGAGGACTAGACAAGAAAGAATGGGCCAAGTTTAGAGTACCTTTAAGATAACATAGAATCCATTTCACCACTTCCATGTGAACGGTTATACGAGCATGTGTAAACTTGGGGACTTGATGGACGACATAAGTGCTATCAGAACGTGTTAGTGTTAGGTATTGTAGGGAACCGACAAATTGACAACAAAATGTAAGATTGGCAAACTGTTCACCAATATGAGCAAACAGTTTGGAGTCAACAACAACTAGAGTGAAAAATATCTTAGCAAGGATCATGCTGGCAGGAGATAAGATACCCAATGTATACCTTTCCTAACACATGGTAAAACCAATATAGGCCAAATGGCTTTCATCCATAAGAAGAAATAATTTCCTCCATATCTTTAGCTGAAGGGTAGACAATTAGTGTAATGTAACAGCATGGCACAGCCTCTTCGGGAGTGATGAACTAACATAGAGGAGTCAGCTTTGCTACATGTTGAGAGGCAGATGATGAGTGTAAAGTTAACAGAAAAACACTGCCTCTACGGGAGGGATGAACTAACATAGAGGAGTCAGCTTTGTTACATGAAAGCCCATTTGAAACCTACAGCATTCATAGAGCTATGATGGGATACCAACGTCCATGTAGATTTGCAAATGAGATACTCACACATACCACATGTCTTGACGCCATTCAAGGGATATGGATGGTTGAGTGTAGGCGTCACCTCGACCAAGCCATCGGTGTAGTGAAACATTTGAAGATGAGCAGGAAATAAGGTCTTAAAAGAGGTAGACACCTTAGCTTTCCTTTTGCATTGCGAGACTGGCTAGTCATTGGATGAGTAGAGGGCGGCTTTTTACTAGTGGTCACAAGATCTTTTCATCAGGGTTACAGGCTTACAGCAGCTGTAGATCACAAACAGAGGGATTCAACAGAGGCAGAGATCTGGAGGTGTCAACATGAGTGTGATACGAGAGAACTGAGGCAGATGATAGCAGTATAGTTGTATAAGCTGACTCCATAGTTGGTGACACATAAAGCGTAAGCAAATGCAATCCATCTAAGCCATTTGGCAAGTAAAGAAAGATCTGTAGGAGGTGGCAGATAGTGATAAAGGCCTGCATACCTCTTGGTTTGTCAAAGGTAATTGGTGAGTGAGGAAGTGTCCTTATGAATTGTAAACAGTTGCTAGTTGACATGCTGAACATGGTCATGGAAGTGAGAAGCATGGGAGCATTCCAAGAAATCCTTGACACTCAATGGGGCTTAAAAGTGATAGGATAACTGCCCCTTCTTTTCATGACGAGTCGTCTCTCCGATCATTTCATTCTCCAAGCGATGAAGAAAGACACTTGTTGTTGGGTGTACCTATGATTAGGGATGCAGTTCCTCGCTCTTTAGTGCCGTTTGAGATTTCTTCTCACTCTCCTTCTCTTTCATCCGAGGGGCAGGATTTTTCAGCAAGTGGAGGGATCTGTCTGCAAAAGAGGTCTCTTAATTTCAAGTGTGCTCAGGAAAATTTGTTCTCAGATTCTGATTGTGGCCCTCATGAGGGGGCTTCACTTGTAATTGATTGTGCTAAGAAGGGTCGCTCCGATTCTGAAGGCAGCGGTAAGTATGATGTTGAGGCTAATCAAATTTCCACCTCCTCTTTTCCGGTATCGAGTCATGCCACTATTCCTTCTCTTATTCCTACTCAATCCTTGGAATCCATGTTTGCGTCTGAGGAGTTAGGCGATCAGGTTGGTTCAGGTAGTCGGATTTCTTTTTTTAGCAATTTGATTGATTTTGTTCCTGTGAGATCTAACGTTTCTTGCAGGCGGGATGGACTGATCAGAGTCCTTAATGTGTTCACTTCTCTGGAGCCACTTTCTAGGTGTGAGGTTATGGGGAATGAAGGGAGTGTATCTTGGTCTGGGTCAGAGGGTGAGGTAGGGGCAAGTGGATCAGATCATGTTGAGTGTCAATTAGAAGAAATTTCAGAATATTATGGGGTATTAGAAATGGCTTCTGAATTTCAGATTGTAGCCAAGCACAGGAATGGGGATCCTATCCTTCTTTTGGTCGCAGTGAATGAGTTTAGAAAGGTTATAGAGAAAGGTCAGTTAGGGAGCGAAGAGTTGAGAAATTCTCAATGGAGTATTAAGTATCAAAGAAAGAAAAGTAGGGATCAGTCTGTAGAAGGAATGGATTCGGGTCACCTATGAAGATCTTCAGCTAGAATGTGAGAGGTTTAGGGAGTGGGGATAAAAGAAGTGCGATTAAAGAAGTGTGGAGAAAATTTGGAGCGGACATATTAGTTATTTAGGAAACGAAGAAGTCATCTCTCAAAGGATTATTAGGCAGATTGGTAATGCTAGAAACAAGGATTGGGAATGGCTTCCGTCTATTGGCAGATCTGGTGGGATTTGTTTGGTTTGGGAGAAAGACTGTGTGAAGAAATTGAAAGTTGGAGGGGGAGTTATTTTTTGGCAGTTAGATTTAGGAGCGAAAGTGATGGGTTTGAATGAATTTTGGTTGGTATCTATGGTCCTAACAAGCCTTGTGATCGTCCAAAGTTTTGGGAGGAACTTGGAAGATTCCATGATTCTATGGATGTTCCGTGGTGTCTTTTTGGAGATTTTAATGTTATTAGATTTTCACACGAAAAGTCTGGTAGGAGTCGGATCACTACGAGTATGAGGGGTTTTGCTAAGTTTATCAATGATTGTGATCTGGTGGATTATCTACTTAGTGGTGGCAGATTTACGTCGTTGAATCTTCGTGAGAATAGTGTGAGCTGCAGGATAGACAGATTTCTATCGTCAGTTTCTTGGGATGAAAACTTTCCTCATGTGACCCAAAAAATTCTTGGGAGGCCTATATCGGGTCATTTCCCTATTTTGATGAATTCAGAATTGGTTGGTAAGGGGGGTCCTCCTCCTTTCAGATTTGAAAATATGTGGCATCGCCACCCAAAGTTTAAGGAAAAATTGAGGCTTTGGTGAGATGAGAGAGAAGTGAATAGCGGATGGGATGGTTTTAAGTTCATGTGTTACCTTAGAGGGATGAAGGATAAGATCAAGGTGTGGAATAAGGAAGTGTTTGGGTGGATCCCGGAAAGAAAGAAGAAAGCTTTGGTCGAGATCCAGAACATTGATAAAGTTGAGGAAGATAGAGCATTATTGTTAGAAGAAAGGGAGTGTCGGAGAAAATGGAAAAAAGGAATTAGAGGACTTATTGAAGAAGGAAGAACTGAGTTAGAGGCAGAAATCTAAAATGCTTTGTATTAGGGATGGAGATGGGAACACCAAGTTCTTTCACAAGATGGCTAATTTTAGAAGAAATACAAACAACATTGTGATGCTGGAGAGGGAGGGTAAAGTGATTGAAGACATAAGGAGATTGGGAAAGAGATTGTGGAGTACTTTCAAACCCTTTATAAATCTGAATAGAAATTCTTGTTTTAGGTTGATAATTCGGGGGGCCTAGATTTGAAGGTAGTGTGATTGAGGACATGGTCAAAGATTCTGAGGAAGAGGAAATGAAGAAAGCAATTTGGGATACAGATAGGAATAAGGCTCCAGCCTCAGATGAATTTAATATGGCTTTTTTTCAAGATTGCTGGGAGATCATCAAAGAGGACCTAATGAAAGTGTTCAAAGGGTTTCACTCCAGTGGCATCATCAATAAAGCTACCAATGCTACCTTCCTTGTTCTCATCCTAAAATTAAAGGTGCCTTGAGGGTGAAGGATTTTAGGCCCATTAGCCCTGTCACTAGTGTGTATAAGATTATATCTAAAGTACTTGCTAATGGGTTGAAATCAGTGATTGGTCAAGTGGTGTCTAAAAATCAGAGTGCTTTTATTCATGGAAGACAAATTATGGATAGCATTTTGATTGCAAATGAATGTGTTGAGGAGTACAATCGGTTGAAGATACCTGGATTGGTTTTGAAGTTGGATTTGGAGAAAGCCTATAATAGGTAGAATGGGGATTCTTGGAAAATGTGCTTAATTGGAAAGGATTTTCTGACAAGTGGTGTAGATGGGTGAGAGGGTGTGTTAGCAATGTGCAATTTTTTGGTTTGGCTTATGGAGGGATATCTAGTCTATTCCATTCTTCTAGGGGGCTTAGACAGGGGGATCCTTTGTCCCTGTTCCTTTTTACCTTGATAAGTGATGGCTTGAGTTGTCTCTTTACTAGGGCCGGGATTTTGGAAAGTTCATGGTTTTAAGGTTGGGTTAGATAAGGTTGAGGTGTCACACTTGCAATTTGTTGATGGCACTTTGATTTTCTTGGATGATTCGAGGGACAACCTTTTTTGGACAAAGTGTATACTTAGAATTTTTGAAATGATGTTTGGGCTCAAAGTTAATTTGGAAAAAAAGCGGTCTTTTTGGTATTAATGTAGACGACAGCACCATTCAGGAGGGAGCTAGGCTCTTGGGCTATAGTAGGGGGAGTGACCTATGAAATATTTGTGTCTTTTTGTAAACGGGAAGCATAGGGGGGTCCAATTTTGGAACCTGGTCATTGATAAGATGGAACAGAGGTTGGCTACTTGGAAGAGGAATTATCTGTCGTGGGGGGGGGGGGGGGGGGGG
>JAUPMG010252564.1:0-21732 GCA_031762675.1 Pachysandra terminalis | reverse complement strand
ACTAGAACTGCTCAGGACTTCCGCTTATGATTTAAAGTTGGGTAGCCACTCTCGTAGCAATACGGGGTGAAGGTTACGCTTGGATTGGAAAGACCATGTAATTGGAAAAATCCGGTCCGGGTCGTTACACTTCGACCTAGAGGGCACAATTCCCCCACTTATTTGTGATTAAGGGAAATAAATCTAAGGCTTCACCAATGTGAACTATCCTCAGGGAATCATGTACAGCAATAAGCAACAGAAAACACTCCTTGATAGTCCATAGGACCAATTGGTTTATTGGGATAGCTAGTCCCTCAACTCCAGAAATATATATGTGCAAGTCTCCTCACCTATTATGATTTCTATATCATAATAATCTCTGCAATAACCTTAAAAATCTAGGAGTATGGATTTACCTGCAAAGGGTTGACCTATAGACCAAATCCATGGTCATAAGGCATTATGTGGTGCAAGTAATATGGTGCACATTAACTAAGCATTCAATCCATGTGTACAAGGTGCAATATATCTAACTAACATGCTGGACAGTAATTAAACATTGAAAAATGAGCATAATAAAATATGATATGTCAACCAATCATAGGAAAAGAGTCCATAAAGATGTGAGTATAGTAAATATGCATAATTGAGCAAAAGTAATGTTAGAATCGGTCTAATGAGATCAATATACACATGTACATAAAATTTTAGATCAAAATGACCATATTTGTCTTTTTGGGAGAGCCGAGGGGGTGTTGAGCAGTGTTTGGCGTACCTTCGACGACCTTTCGGTGAGCTGAGGTAGTCGCCGAGTTCAAGGCGGTTTTTGGGTTTGGGTCAAATAGGCAGGCTCAACGTGCTTTCAGCACGCCGAGTGGGGTCTCGGTGTACTATCCAAGAGCCTAAAAGTACTTTCTCTGATGCTTGACGTGCTTTTGGGGCGCTGAGGGGGTCTTCGGTGAACTTTACAGGAATCTATAAATCATACTAAAGGGATTGGCGTGCCTTCGGCAAGCCGAGGGTGTGCCGAGGGAATTCTGGGTGTGTTCAGCGCGCCGAGAAGGCCGTCGAACTTCGTGATTTGGCCAATTTGGCTTGTTTTCGTCTCCTCTTCAACTCTAATAAAGAAAAAATTGTTATGTAACCCTCCTTAACTTTGAATTCCACACAAAACCCAACAAACAAACGTTAGAAAACATCATTAGATTAATATTTATCAAATCCACTATTAAACTTTGAAAGCCAGAATGAAAACTTTGAAAACTACTTCATACAATTGAAAGTAACTTTGAACACCTATTAAAACTATAAACTAAGTTATCCTTGAATACTTACCTTGATGTTGAAGGTTGTGTAGAGAATTACACCTCTTGATCTTCCTATTCTTCTTCTTCTTCTTCTTCTCCAAGTGATGAATCAATCCTCTCAAGGCCTTATGCTTATATAGGCACTTAGGAGCTCTAGAATTAGTATCTAAGAACTTTTAATCTTAATCATTCATTGGGCATTCTTAAATCTCAGCCATTAGATGGATTTCCCTGCCCATGTGGCTTATTTCTAAGTTGGTTATGTTTCTATTTTAGATTTTGAATCCTAGTTAATTAGTAACTTTGTTTTGTATAGAATACTTCTAATTGTGAGTTTTTAGATCTGAGCCATTACTTGGAGATTGGAATCTCCTACTAGATCTTAACCACACATTTAACGTTAAAAGTTAGGATTGCGTGTGCTATAGCTTAGTTTCTTAATTGTACAACCCACCAATCATAATCGGTTAAAAGTCAAATAATATGGCACTTACTAAAATTTTCAAATTAACCCTTAACTTTTTGATATTTACACATAAGCCCTGTTGTTTTGTTTGGGTTATTACAATTGTCTTCTTCTAGCAGGTTGACACATTTAGGCCATGTATCATCTAGATTTTCATGAGCGCTCTAGAGAGTCTGTCTAACTCTCAACAGAAGTCGGCCCCACTTCACACTTACATAGGTGAAATCCATCAAGTATGTAATTGCAGCTAAGCATACCACCTCTAAAGGATATGAACTTTATTAAGAGTTTGGAAAACTCATCCTCACACACTACAATTAGTACTGCACAAATCATAGGGATAGGTCACTATTCAGTGCTATCGAACTCCTTAAGTGATATATTATACCCATTGAACCTGTTTCCTGGGATCTCAATTCACTTAGGTTGGGTTGCCATCACTGGTAGTTCATTTTAAGGGCTTTAGCCCCATGCCCCTCGATGTCTCACGTACTAACTTCCTAGTTAGTGGTTTAGTCGGAGGATCCACGACATTCTTTTTGGGCCTCACAAAGTTAACTATTATGACTCCATTAGTAAGCTACTGCCTTATTGTGTTTTGTCTTAGACGTATGTGTCTACTCTTCCCATTATAAATTTTGTTCATTGCTTTTGCTATATCAACGTGGCAATCACAATGTAGAGACGTAGATGGTACTGGTTTAGTCAATAAAGGAACACTTGCCAACAGGTTTTTAGCCACTCAGCCTCTCTACCTGCTAGTTCCAAGGCTACAAATTCTGACTCCATAGTAGACTTAGCATTACAGGTTTGCTTAGTGGATTTCCAAAAATGCCTCCACCTCCTAAGGTAAACACATAACCACTTGTAGAATTTATTTCATCATTCTTTGTTATCCAGTTAGCATAACAAAATCCTTCTCACATAGAGGGAAAGCCAATATAGTGCATGCTATAGGTTATGGCCCCCTTTAAGTATTTTAGTAATCTGGATATGGCGGTCTAATAGGTCTGGTTTGGACTGTGAGTATATTTACTCAATATGGTTAATGCAAAGGCTATGTCAAGTATAGTGCAATTCATCAAATATATATAAGGCTACCAATGATTATAGAATATTCTGGTTGTGATATGCTTTCACCTTTATTTTTACACAAGTGAATACTATAGTCATAGGGAGTGCTCACGGGATTACAATCAAAATGCTTAAACTTATTTAAAATATTTTCTACATAGTGAGATTGTGATAAGGCAATAACATTCTCAATGTGTATAATTTTATTTCCTAATATCACATTTGCCTTTACCAATTCCTTCGTATCAAATTTGAAAGTTAAGAATTTCTTAGTGATTTTCACAATTTCAAGATTTATTCCCATTATGAGCATATCATCTACATATAAGAAAATAATCACACCATCATTGTTTTCAAATGTAGAATACACACATCTATCAGAATCATTTATCTGATATCCCCAAGATAATAGCATAGTATCAAATTTTCAGGCCATTGTTTAGGTGCTTGTTTTAAGCGATATAGAGATTTTACTAGCTGAAGGTTGTAGACGACCCGGATCTCGTACCTCGATGCACATGAACTCAGATCTGCAGTGGAAGATCTCTATTGAACCGGAAAACATCCCATGTCAGAATATATGATTACTAGAACCACATATAATAAACCCACACTCAAACGACCAGATCTGAGATCTCAATAGCAAAAACATATCTCAAGAAGAAGAAGAGAAGATGAGAGAGGAGAGATTTTCTTAGTTGGAATCTCACTAAAACATGGGCTACATTCATGGGTAGGGAGGAGGAGTCTTTTATATATAGAGAACTAAACTCAACTCCTCCTAGGACTCAATCTCCTAATTATATTAGGAAAGAGTCATTCAATCTTCTAATTCTATTAGGAAAGAGTTATCCACATCCACACTTCTAACCAAGTATGGACGTCCCATTAAATGAGAACCTGGGTTGGCCTAAACAGGTCGGGCCAATCCAGTCGACCCATCACTTAAATCCAACTTTTTTCACTCGTCCATAATGGGCACTAAGTGTACATCTCTCTCATGTACATATTATTTTCCTATCATGGATGCTAATCATACAGGCCTTTGAGCGTGCGATTGACGAGCACAAAGTAATGGGCGAGCGACTACATATCAAGTTTCATAAATTAACAGAAGATACACTCTCAAAAGTCTCGCCTATGCCCTAGACTCATTTGGCCACATTAGATTGAGTATTTCTAATCCCTCATAAGCATATGCTCAGATCTCTATACTCAACTACTAGATTCATGTTAATGTGCTCATTTATAATAATTCATATAATCTACATATCTATCAGATACATATAAGTAAAAGATGTGAAATATCAAATGATAATTTTAAAAAATGAGCACATATGTCAATGAATCGCATCTCTCTAAATGTGATGCCAAATAGTCTTTCCTAAGTCTCATGCCATTTAGCTTCGACCTAACTGTTGTCCCAGACAAACCCTCGTTAGATCGTATGATGCATGGCCATAGGAAAGTAAGCTAGAGTAGCGATCATCAAATCTAACATCACAACATGATTAAAGGTAATAAGGGTATAAGTTGATCCAATTTAGGATCATCATGATCTCACATAACAAAGCAATATGGATCCATTCATTTGCTCTCAAAGAAAATATCGCTAATAGCACATGTGGTATGCAACAAATGCTACGGTGGAGCTTTGGCCTAGCCAAGAGTATGTCAACCTCCAACACCGTACGGATCTTAATCTAGTCGCAATCTATGAGCCTAACACGAGCTCCTTAATCTAAGTCACAACTCTCAAGCGCTTTGATTAAGGTCTCACATTCGGCTTTATCAGGAAATATACAATTCCCCAAGGAATCTCATCCTGGCTCTCCCAAGGCAACATACAACTCATAGAGTCCTCTAAATTCCCCCGATAGTATAAGTCCTCTTTAATGTCTTATCTTGCTTGCAATACCTGAGCTAGGACTGGTTGCTGTGTGAGAAGCCGATCACTAACCTGTTGACATATTGTATCCATATCCTCATAATATGGAGGCAATGTGTGTGTAAAGTGTACATGTAATACACAATCTCATGCCTCATGAAAAGATAAACTCCATTAAATTCTCATGCATGAAATATAAAGTAATATGAGATGTCTACATAATAAATGTAAAAATGATTGTACTACCTAGCACAAATCACAATCTTCGTAATCCAATCACTTGGACAAGAACCTTAAAAGCTTGTCTAGCTAGGTTTAGTCATAGGATCAGTTGTTATCTATTGAGTAGGGATATGTGTAAGAGACACGTCTCCATGTGCAACTCTGTCTCTGATGTAATGATAGAAAATGTCGATGAGCTTCATCCTGCCATGGAATTTTGGGTCCTTGTCATAGGCCAATACTGTCATGTTATCACTATAGATGGTGATCGGCCCTATGCCAGTGTTAAAGACTCCAAGATCATGTAAGAATCGCCTCAATCATACGACCTTCTAGACGGTTGCACCATAAGCTATGTACTCTGATTCCATAGTGGACAATACGAGGCAGACTTGCTTCTTGCTACTCCAAGAGATGGCCCCACCTCCTAGCAAGAATGTGTATCTCGGTGTCCATCTCGATCATCTAGATCACCTGTATAGTTCGCATCACAATAGTCTTGTAGCTGCAAATTTTCTCCCTTGAAGCAAAGCATGTAATCCGCTATCCCACATATGTATCTAAGAATAAGTTTCACTACCTTTCAATGAGCCTGCCCTGGGTAACCTTGGTAACAGCTAACTACGCCAGCCATGAAACTAATATTAGGTTAAGTACACATCATATCGTCTATCAGAAGACTTATAGCACTAGCATAGGGAACATGAGCTAGTTGTTCCTTCTCCTCCTCTATCTCTGGAAAAATACCAAGATACAATGGAGCACCCTTTTCGACATTAGTGTTAATGGGTTTAGTATCGTGCATTCTGAAATGCTCAAGTACATTCCTCATGTAAGTCTCCTGGACAAACAAAGTAGTCTCTTAGCATGATTCCTATGAATCTTAACACCTAGCACATGATCTGCATCACCCATATCTTTCATCTCAAAGCTGAAGGAAAGCCACTCTTTAGTGGCGACAATCATCTCTTTGTTATTTTCCGCTATCAAAATGTCATCAATGCACAATGACAAGATAAGGAACTTCATACAATGATGTCTAAAATACACACAGTGGTCTTCTTCGATCATCGCGAAGCCAAACTCTATAATAGCTCGATGGAATCGAAGATACCACTACTTGGATGACTATTTCAGGTCGTAGAATGAGTATTTGAGTCTGCAAACTCTGTGCTCATGCCCTTTGGCCACGGAACCTTCTGTCTGATCCATATAAATCTCCTCATCTGGTTATCCATTGAGAAACACAATTTTAACATCCATTTGGTAGAGTTCAAAATCAAGGTGTGCGACAATAGCTAGAATGAGGCGAATTGAGGTAAATCTCACAACTGATGAGAATTTCTCCTCGTAGCCTACCCTCTTTCTGGGTATAACCTTTCACCATGAGACAGACCTTGCATCTCTCTACACTTCCATCTGCCTTGTTATTTACCTTTAGATCCCATTGTTTCCAATGGTCTTGTGTTTAGGGGGAAGATCAACAAGTTCTTAGACTTGGTTCTTCTCCATGGAAGTCATTTCATCTTGCATTGCAGTTATTCACTTCTGTGAAGCAGGTGATGATACCGCCTCCTGGTATGAACCAGGATCATCATCATTAAGTGTGGCAGTCATGAATGACTCACCCTGGGTGGTAATCCACTCCCACTATCCACAACATCCATAGAATCCATATGATCCTGTTGAGAACCGATGTTCTCAATGGTGTTTAGATATGGGGTGATTTTCGTTGATCCCAACTCAAGCTCATTCATCTCAAAGAGGTCCAGATTCATCCCTGATCTCTTGCTTGAGAAATCATCCTCGATGAAATTCACATCATGTGACTCAATCTATTTTAGACCCTCGTCGGTTTGTTCATGGAAAAAGACGTAGCCCTTAGAGTACTCTAAGTATCTTACAAAGATGCACTTAACAACTCTCTCGTCTAGCTTCCCTCTTTGGTGGGAAGGCACATGAACATAACATGTCGATCCCCATGGCTTCATGCGAGTTAGGTCCAGCGCTCTGCCTGTCCATAATTGGTATGGTATGCTAGGAACTGACTTTGTAGGGACATGGTTTAAGATTATGTAGGCTGCATTCATAAGTGCGTCTCCCTAAAAACTAATGGGTAGGTAAGCATGCACCATGATCGACCTCACCATGTCTAACAAGGTATGGTTCCTTCTCTCTGCGACACCATTCTGCTGAGGTGTGCTAGGAATCGTCAATTGCCTATGGATTCCCTTTTATTTAGATAACTCTAGGAAAAATATCAGATAAAAATCCGTATCCACTATCGGTATGGAGACACTTCATGTGTCGATCCAATTGGTTCTCAACTTCCGCCACAAGGCGTATAAAGCAATCTAATACTTTTGACTTGTGAAAAATCAAGTACACAACCGTATCGCATGTAATCTGAAAACGCATGTAATGATGACCTACAGAGGGGTGAATAGGTTTTAACACCGAGATGTGGAATTCGGTCCCAATTTTAGAACCTACTTGATTATGCTAATTGATTGTTAATTATGAGCATCAATTACAAACATTAGCTTGCATATGTAAGATTCTACTCATGCAATTGTCTAGAAATTAAGTGCGAAAGTGAATCAACACATGTGATTTATAGTGGTTCGACACCCCGACCTACGTCCACTACCTTGAGCACCACCCGCCAGCCTCAAGGATTTCACTATTGTAGGTTTTCGTCACTACATCTCACCTCCAAACCGTATCAAGGATTTTACCGATAGTCCTCAAACCAATACACGATATTTTCGAAAAACCTCCAACCATCCCAAGGTTTCATGGCAATTTTTAGACCTTACAGTTTTTAACCTAAATTAAAAAAATAAATGGACTACTTCGTATAGATATACCAATTCGAAGTCCATCCAATAATGTGAGCGCGAATTCCCGTGTTCTCACTCCTCTCCGCTTGGATGTCGTCAATGCACAATCGATGAAGATGAGGGGCCTTACAACCCTAGATGTGTGTGTGTGTGCATGTGTGATAATGTAATCTATGCAACACATAAGGGGAAGAACTTGGATCTCAATCCTTCTTCTTCAATTCAATTGGCATAGGATGCCATAGCCATGAAATACGAGAAGAAGATGAAGAGAGGGAATTCTCTAGCCTAAGAATGATAAAAAAAAACTCTGTGGTCAGATCTTGGGCTTTGAGAGAATTGTCGTGCGGGTCTTCCGCAAAAATAACTTCCAACACTATTTATAGAGTTGGCGATTTATGTATCTTTCGGTCGACCGGTAGACTCCCACCGACTTAAAATTCAAAAGAGCATGCTCCTTTGGGTAACTCAGGAAAGACCAACCGGTCGACCCTTTGGTCTGCCGGTCGACCGAATATCTCTGCTGGTCGACCGGTACACCGTTGGGCTTCAAAACCCGAGCATGGTTTTGAGCAATCAGATGGCCATCCGATCGATCGTGATTCGACCGGGAGCCCTCGTCGGAAGACTAGACCACTTGGTCAATAGATTGGGCATGTGCAGACCGCACAGACCAGCAATGGTCTGTATTGCGATCGGTACTGGGGTCGATCGATCGGTGATCGACCGGTGACCTCGCTGATCGACCAGAACCTTGGGAAAGCTTAATATCATCCTTTCTATGTCCATTTTACCCAAGGTCCATCCATGAATGGCATCGACCATTAGTGGAAAGTCTTTGGCTGTCAAGACATGAGTCAAGATGGCCAAGGACCGCAGAGTGCCTCCCAACTGGTAAAGGGGACCCCAAGCTCCCTTGAAACAAGTCAATATTCAATCAATGTCTGTTTCTAGGGGTTGTATAGTGTGTGTGTGTGTGTGTGTGTGTGTGTGTGTGTGTGTGTGTGTGTGCTTACCCTGGTTAAGGGGCCAATCCCATAAATGCTCTTGATCTTCAATATACCAAGTTACAGACAATCAAGGACTATGTGTCACAACCGAAATCCATGAGACTGTTGGGGCCCAGTGGGGTCCAGATTGTAACCTTCACATCCTCTGAAGGAGAGCGGTAGTCGATTCGCAGCTAAAGTAAGAATGAATAAAATTTTCATTCACAAAAAGGAAATATGAAAGTATAGATATACATAATTACACGGTAACAGCGGAAATAAAAAATACAGTTCTAGGCTTTAAAGTTATATTTTTAAACTGTAGATACTATCCCAAGTATTTACCAAAAAGAATCAAAACCCAACAATTATCAGAGTATGTACAAAATGTTTTATAGACATTACAAATTATGATCACTCGTAGGCTCGTCTTCTTCCTCGTAGACCTCGTCCCGAACAGTGCTCTCGTTGGCAACAGTCTCCTCTAAGGGTCCTGAAATGTTTGCCAAAAAGCATGAGCTATAAAGCCAGTAAGAAATAAATTCAGGAATGTATAAGGTCACCCTAGAGACTAAACATTCACAATGTTCTCGGTTCAAACAATAACGAAAAACATAACAAATGCAATGCAGGAGGAAAATTAATTTATTATGCATGTTGTGCACCTAAATTACAGAAATTACCAAGGAGATCTAACAAGCAATCTAATATGTTGTGCAAATGCTACTCTGTCAGAGTGTCAATGTGGCATCTGTAATGACCCGGAAAATTTCGAATTTCCTGTCGAGGGTAATTCAGTAAAATCCTCGACTTGGTAAAAATTAATATGTATGTTGGCCTAGACCTTGACCACGTGAAGATGGGCTGTTAGCCTTCCATGTTCTTTTGGACCTTTGAGGCTCACACATACTCACTCAATGGACTATTGGGCCCTAGGTTTAGACCAGGACTTGTAGCTCTCATTGGGTAGCCCAATACCTGAACCCATAAGACATTAAACCCTAAGAAAGGAGTATAAATACTCTCTTTATTGTGTTGAACATTAATTGTGGCTGGAATTTGAGGGAGAACAAACAAAGCCCTAGAGCTGGAGTTTCGGAGGAAGATGAGATTTGGCGGAGTAGGTTTTCACCATTAATACAGGCGAGTTTTTCCTCAATCCTTGAGTATTTGAACTTAAACACTTTTCTGGTTATATGTGCTCTCCCCCTTTTCCAAGACACTGTGATTAAATGCCATGCTTGAGATTAAACTCAAGTTGTTGATGTGCTGAAAGCCTGAAATTACGTATTGTAATATGTGATTAAAGTTGTTTTCCAGAGAAGTGCTTGTTAATGTTGCTACATGGATTGTAAATTATAGGGTTTTGCATGATTAGAATCCTTGAGATGTAAAGATGCTTGATTGGAATGTTAAATGCTGAGAATCTGCTCTTTATCATGGTGTGGGTCTTCCCTTGAAACCCTGAGGGAAACCCATTCGGGGCTCATAAATATCCATAACCTAAAACACAAGTTAAAAACCAAGAATCGCGTCCGTCGGTGAGTGGTCGGTCCGCTGACGCACTCGCCGACAGGGACCTCCCTTATCTTTATTTGAGCCGTCGGTGAGTGGTTGGACCCACCGACGCACTCACTGATGAGGTAGTCGGGGAGTACTGGGGTACCCCGGAGAACCCGCCAACCAAACCTTGCAATGTTGAGTGTTTGTGACGGTCGGTGAGTGGTCGGACCCACCGACACACTCACAGATCCCCTTCGGTGTCTGCCCTTGTGGTCCGAGGGTTTCACCGAAGGGTAATGCCATGTTTGTGCATAGTACCCCGTCGGTGAGGGGTCGGTCCGCCGATGCACCCACCGACAGAATCCGTATCTGTGGAATATTTCTCCATCGGTGGATCCTCTGGACCCATTGACGAACCCACCGAAAGTGAGTTTTCTTTGTGTTTTAAGGAGATTTTGAGGGCAGGGAGTGTATTAATCCACAGACCCGGATTAATCTAAAATCATGAATCAAAGTGAAAGACATTACGCATACAATGCATAGTTTAAATTGATGAATATTTGAACTGCCATTACGGATTGTTGATTTAATCTTATATGGTGGACTATGGGCCTTGTGAATGCATATTTGTGACAATGCATGTGATGGATGAAATGTAGTGATGACCATCATGAGATCATGTCTTAGTTACATGACTGGATGACATGGATGTGCAAAGATCCATTGGTATGGTGTGATGACTGGATGCAACTGCTTTTGTAATGGGTTGTTTTCTCCTTTTGCATTATCTAAGTTAGATTAATTGTAATATGGAGAATCTGCTTATTGGACCCATGGTCAGGATGACCCTTGGGTGTTGCTCGGGAGTGAGTAACATAAATTGACTATGTGAATGGATACGCCTGATGGGCACGATCGGGTGAGGACCAAAGATGTCCAATAGGCCCTGACGTGATATCGTCATTGATTTGAAATGTTTGGTGTCTTGAACTGGGAAGAATTTCACAGAGGGAAGTTCACGAAGGTGATGCCCTTGGACTATCATGTTGAGATGGTGTGTCCCGGATAAAAATAAAAGCGGGACATGAATTCCCGAGGGTCGTAAGATCCTTAAAACTGTGCTATACACAAAGAATCGGCGAGGTATCCTTAGCCCGAAAGGAGCCATGGCTCACAGAATGAGACGCATGGTGTTACAGTCCGGATCTTGCGTGTATCCCCAGAGTTCATAACATAAACATTACATGCATATCATTTATGGTTGTGAATGATTATAATTGTGAAAGGGAACTAGATTTCCCTATCTATGTTCATGGAGCATCCCGCATGATTAGTATGTAGGATTATGAGGACTGATAGATAGAACACCTGGACCTGTGAGTTCGGGATGAGAGAACTGCATTTAGCATTTGTGGTTAAATGGATGTATTGTATTGTTGAATGAATAGTAAGTCTTTGCATATGTTAAGTTTTGACTTATTCTCCATTGTACTAGTAGAAGTTGGATTACTGTTTCAGATTATCCAATACAGGTGAGGGTAAGCCCTTACCTCTCCATATCTATTTCCCTTAATATTCCGCTGCATATATGTACTGGATAGTGTTTTTGGGTAGATGCCCAAGAATTGTGGATTTACTCGCGAGCTGTGTAGCTCACCCTTCGGGGATTTATTTTTCAAGTAATGCTGTGCACTCTGTAGATACAAGGATGGATTGGGATAGGAGCTTCCCACACACTTATGCTTCCGTTTGGACTGGGTAATGAATTACATTTAATTCTATTTATTTTGGCTCTTGTTTACTTACTTGTTTTCCACCTTCTGGTGAGTGGGTGAGAGTTACGTTGCTTGATTCTTGTGGTGACTCTCAGAGGAGTACACCCTAGAATCGGGTCGTGACAAAGTGGTATCAGAGCTAAAGATAATAAATCTTAGCAACAATAATAGGTATAACTTTGGCTTAATGATAAGCATGGGTTGGCACAAGCACTATAAAAAGGTAGGCAAAAGGGATAGATATGTGAAGATGAGTGCGAGAGCTGTGTGATGGATGTGATTTCTTAAGGTTACTTTCCGAAAGGTGTTGAAGGATAGTAAGGCCACTACCTCTGACGACCTTAGGTTGAACTTTAAGAAATTAATGTTTGGCAAGTATACTGGGCTGGGATGTCCGAATGGACATGGCCACCAAAGGCTTGGAAGATGTTTGGTGCAAAATCTTACTATATATGTATAACCCTAACATTGACCAAGTACCTCCATGAGTATAAGGGACGATGTAGTTGCAAATACATCCATACCCTAGAACTTGTGAAAAGGAAGGTGTGTTAGATGATCTATAAAGAAAATTTTAAAGGACAGATATATTTTACATATAATGAAGCATTTCTGTAAGGAAAACCTAATTAAGTTAAGTTGTCTGGGATTAATCTGCTAATTGTTCTGTGGAAATTGTTGTGACGATGATGAGATTATTGCGATGATCTTGTTTGGTGGAAGGTGTTGTGGATTGATGGTATGACTTGCGTGGGAATGATGAACTGGTGCTGATCTGGTAGGTATGGATTACAGATTTGAACTGATGAGTTTCATTTTGCACTTAAATCATTGATTGCGCTGATTTAATCATGATTAGTATAAAGTTTGGCCCAATCCATGTGAAAATTGCTATATTTCAAAAAATTTCATTTTACCCCTTTATAATTTTTTTTTTCAAATTTAAAATTCCCAAAAAGTTTGCCATCGCGTGAGTCCGTCGATGGGTATCGGTGCACTGACTGATTTCGAAACCCAGAAAATTGTTTCTTCTTTTAATTTTCTTGAGATTGTCTGAACCCTAAAACCTTTCCTCATCCTCAAGCCCTAACTCCAATCCACTCCAAATCATACCTTGGAGATTAAAGATTGAAATCACTCCATTTTCCCCTTGATGTTTGCTCTATGGTGTGGATTTGACCTAAGTATTGGACCAACAAACGTTTTCTCCTCCTCCTTACTTTTCTCAAGGTCTTTCCCCTTGCTTGGAGCTTGATGTTGTACGCATCATCTTTCTCCTTCCCCTTCCTTGTTTTCTATCACCTTATATCATGGCTAGGACGAAGAGAGACTCAGCAAGAAGAACCTCCAAGAAAGCCAGGGCGTCAACCAGTCGTGCCCCACCACCAGAGGAAGAAGAAGAGCATTCGCAAGATGAGATGCCGGAACCCGTACACCGAGCCACGCACCCAGTGATCACGCCAACCGTTGGCCGTGGAACGGGTAATTTCCCACACTTTCTTTAATCGAAAATGTGTTATTGAACGGAGGGTAGAAATTGAGCATGTCAGACCCTACTAGGTGTTGGAGATTTTGGAGAGGGCAGATTGGACCCCCATTCTGTCCTGGGGCGGGACAGTTTACCCGGCTGTAGCACAGATGGTGTATTGTTCCATGACATCGTGTGACGACCAGGCAGCGGTGATTTTCCTTGCGATGATGGGCGAGAATTTGAGATAACCATCCCCTTGATAGCTGAAGTGATGGGTTTGACCCGAAATCCACCAGCTTCACACCTGCCGGAGCTTAGGGGCTTTCAGAGAGATGAAGTGACCACTAGATTGTGTGGCAGCTTAGTGGAGTGGAGGGATGACAATGCTCTCCCTTCTACCTCACTGAGAGACCCTTATAGGGTTTTGCATAGCATTTTTGTCAACAACCTGTACCCTAGGGCTGGGAACAAGACAGAATTAACCTATCAGATGGTTCAGATTATGAACCACTTAGATTTAGGACTGAAACCTTGTCTCCCAAGCCTAATCATGGACCATATCCTGAGATATCTCTACAACCCGAGGAAAAAGACCCCACTACCTTTTGCTTGCTTGATGACTGAGCTCGCCACTAGGTGGGGAGTAATGCTCCCCTCTCCCGGAAATTTAGTTCGGGAAGCCCCTCTGGCACAGTACCGGTTGACCAAGATGAACTTGCACGCTCAAGATGTTCTAGAGCAACGAGAGATGGAGAGAGGCCAGTCTAGCTGAGACGGGTTTGTACAAGAGCAACATGGGACTATCCCAGCCGCGGCAGCTTCGGGCACTTTAGGAGTGCACTATGTGAGGAGGAACATGTTTGTGGAATCCCGACTGTCTGCTTTAGAGAGGAATGCGTTTGTGGTGAGATCCCTAGTGCAGGATGCTAGGGTAGAGAGCAGGAGTCAATTTAAGCGACTCGTGGAGTTCTTACAGGGCATGGCTTCATCATGCCGTCAGACGGACGACGTAGTACAGCCACCACTATCTATTCTAGTTCCAGAGTGTCGTCAGCCGTCTCCCCCGTTACAGGTCCCAGCACCAGAGACACAGCAGGAGGACCCCGAGAATCAGAGAGAGTCGGAGTCTGGACTCACTGATCTCCCTGAATAGTAGATAGTGGGAGAACTTCAGCTGGCTCTGTTTTGTGACTGATATTTTTCTTTGGTTGACTTTTATTATGAGTAATTTCATTTTCTTTCCCTTTCACCTGGTTGCACTGTTGAACGATACTTGACTTGTATGAGTTGTAGATTTTGGGATCTTATGCGAAGATCCTTTGTTGTAGAAACCAAGGTATACTGTGGCTGAATGTGTTGGTTGTTTATGATAATTATGCTTTATCTCTGACTTCCTGTGGAATTCTTATGTTGAATGAATTTTCTTCTCTATGGTTGAAAATGTTGGGAATAGGTACATGGATCCTTGCAACTTGACCAATGGAGGCAGGGACCACCTAAATGACGTCCTCCCTACTTGAAACTAGACCTGACCTGGTTACACCTATCTTCCTGAATTTCGGGACGAAATTCTTTTAAGGTGAATAGGATGTAATGACCCGAAAAATTTTGAATTTCCTGTCGAGGGTAATTCAGTAAAATCCCCGACTTGTTAAAAATTATAACCGTATGTTGGCCTAGAGCTTGACCACGAGAAGATGGGCTGTTAGCCTTCCATGTTCTTTTGGACCTTTGAGGCTCACACATACTCACTCAATGGACTATATTGGGCCCTAGGTTTAGACCAACCCTTGTAGCTCTCATTGGGCAAACCAATACCTGAACCCATAAGACACTAAACCCTAAGAAAGGAGTATAATACTCTCTTTATTGTGTTGAACATTAATTGTTGCCGGAATTTGAGGGAGAACAAACAAAGCCCTAGAGCTGGAGTTATGGAGGAAGATGAGATTGGTGGAGTAGGTTTTCACCATTAATACAAGTGAGTTTTTCCTCAATACCTAAGTATTTGAACTTAAACACTTTTCTGGTAATATGTGCTCTCCCCCTTTTCCAAGACATTGTGATTAAATGCCATGCTTGAGATTAAACTCAAGTTGTTAATGTACCGAATGTCTGAAATTACGTATTGTAATATGTGATTAAAGTTGTTCTCCAGAGAAGTGCTTGTTAATGTTGCTACATGTATTGTAAATTATAGGGTTTTGCATGATTAGAATCCTTGAAATGTAAAGATGCTTGATTGGTATGTTAAATGCTGAGAATCTGCTCTTTATCATGGTGTGGGTCTTCCCTTGAAACCCCGAGGGAAAACCCCTTCGGACCTCATACATTTTCGTAACCTGAAACACAAGTTGAAAACCCAGAATCGCATCCGTCGGTGAGTGGTCGATCCGCCTACGCACTCCCCGACAAGGACCTCCCTTATCTTTATTTGAGCCGTCGGTGAGTGGTCGAACCCACCGATGCACTCACCGATGAGGTAGTCGGGGAGTACTGGGGGACCCCGGAGAACCCGTCGACCAAATCTTGCATGGTTGAGTGTTTGTGACCTTCAATGAGTGGTCGAACCCATTGACACACTCACCAATCCCCTTCGGTGTCTGCCCTTATGGTCTGAGGGTGTCACCGAAGGGCAATGCCTTGTTTGTGCATGGTACCCCGTCGGTGAGTGGTCGGTCCGCCGACACATCCACTGACAGAACTCGTATCTGTGGAATATTTCCCCATCGATGGATCCTTCGGACCCACCGAAGAACCCACCGAAAGTGAGTTTTCTTTGTGTTTTAAGGAGAGTTTGAGGGAAGGGAGTGTATTATTCCACATACCCGGATTAATATGAAAATATGAATCAAAGTGAAAGACATTGCGCATACAATGCATAGTTTAAATTGATGAATGTTTGAACTACCATTACGGATTGTTGATTTAATATTATATGATGGACTATGGGCCTTGTGAATGCATATTTGTGATGGATGAAATGTAGTGATGACCATCATGAGATCACGTCTTACTTACATGATTGAATGACATGGATGTGCAAAGATCCATTGGTATGGTGTGATGACTGGATGCAATTGCTTTTGTAACGAGTTGTTTTCTCCTTTTGTAATGGGTCGGGATGACCCTTGGGTGTTGCTCGGGAGTGAGTAATGTAAATTGACTATGTGAATGGATACGCCTGATGGGCACGACTGGGTGATATCGTCCTTGATTTGAATGTTTGGTGTCTGGGAAGAATGTCACGACGGGAAGTTCACGAAGGTGATGCCCTTGGACCATCCTGTTGAGATGGTGTGTCCCGGATAAAAATTAAAGTGGGGCATGAATTCCCGAGGGTCGCAAGTCCCTTAAAACTGTGCTCTACACACAGAATCGGTGAGGTATCCTTAGCCCGGAAGGGGCCATGGCTCACAAAATTAAACACATGGTGTTACAGTCCGGATCTTGCTTGCATCCCCAGAGTTCATGACAGAACATTACATGCATATCATTTATGGTTGTGAATGATTATAATTGTGAAAGGGAACTAGATTTCCCTATCTATGTTCATGGAGTATCCCGCATGATTAGTATGTTGGATTGTGAGGACTGATAGATAGAACACCTGGACCTGTGAGTTCGGGATGAGAGAACTGCATTTAGCATATGTGGTTAAATGGATGCATTGTATTGTTGAATGAGTAGTAAGTCTTTGCATATGTTAAGTTTTGACTCATTCTCCATTGTACTAGTAGAAGTTGGATTACTGTTTCAGATTATCCAATACAGGTGAGGGTAAGCCCTTACCTCTCCATATCTATTTCCCTTAATATTCCGCTGCATATATGTACTGGATAGTGTTTTTGGGTAGATGCCCAAGAATTGTGGATTTACTCGCGAGCTGTGTAGCTCACCCTTCGGGGATCTGTTTTTCAGGTTATGTTGTGCACTCTGTAGATACAAGGATGGATTGGGATAGGATACTCCCACACCATTATGCTTCCGTTTGGGTTGGGCAATGAATTACATTTAATTCTACTTACTTTAGCTCTTGTTTACTTACTTGTTTACCACCTCCTGATGAGGGGGTGAGAGTTACATCGCTTGATTCTTGTGGTGACTATAAGAGGAGTACACCCTAGAATCGGGTCGTGAAAAAGTGGTATTAGAGCTAAAGATAATAAATCTTAGCAACAAGTATAAGTATAACATAGGCTTAACGATAAGACTGTTCGCACAAGCACTATAGAAAGATAGGTGAAGGGATAGATATGTGAAGATGAGTGTGTGAGTTGTGTGTTGGATGTGATTTCTTAAGATTAATTTTCGAAAGGTGCTGACGGATAGTAAGGCCACTACCTTTGACGACCCTAGGGTTGAACTTTAAGAAATTAATGTTTGGCAAGTATACAGGGTTGGGAAGTCCGAATGGACATGGCCACCAAAGGCTTGGAAGATGTTCGGTGAGAAATCTTACTATATATGTATAACCCTAACACTTACCAAGTACCTCCATGAGTATAAGGGACGATGTAGTTGCAAATACATCCATACCCTAGAAATTGTGAAAAGGAAGGTGTGTTAGATGACCTATAAAGAAGATCCTAAAAGGCAGATATATTTTACAAATAAGGAATCATTTCGGTAAGGGAAACCTAATTAGGTTAAGTTGTATGCAATTGATCTGCTAATTGTTCTGTGGAGATTTGCTGTGATGATGATGTGATTATTGTGATGATCTTGTTGGGTGGATTGTGTCGTGGACTGATGGTATGACTTGCATGAGAATGATGAAGTGATTCTGATCTGGTAGGTATGGACTACAGATTTGAACTAATGAGTTTTATTTTGCCCTTAAATCATTGATTGCACCGATTAAATCATGATTAGTGTAAATGTTGGCCAATCCATGTGAAGTTTACTCTATTTCAAAATTTTCCTCTTGTCCCTTATGAAATTTTTTTAGAATTAAAAATTTTTAAAATTTTTGGCGACGGCGAGTCTGTTGATGGGTGTCGGTGCACCGACCGACGCGGTTTCGCGCGACCCAGTTTTAAAAGCCAGAAAACTCTTCATTTCTCTTATTGCTTATTTCTTCTTGAACTTGTCTGAAACCCTAAACCCTTTTCTCACTTTCAAACCCTAACTCCAACACCTCCAAATCACCCCTTGGAGATCAAGAATCGAAACCACTCCATTTTCTTCTTCGATTTCCCTTGTAGTGTGGATTCGACCTAGGTAGTGGACGAACGTACATTTTCTCCTCTTCCTTTCTCTTCTCAAGGACTTTCCCCTTGATTGGAGCATTGGTGCTCTACGTACCATCTTCAGCCATTTCGAGCCTTGTGAACGACAACTACACCCACCTTCACGTTATCCTTTTCGTTCCTTGTTCTTCCATCACCTTACAGCATGGCTAGGACGAAGAAGGACTCGGCAAGAAAAACCTCCAAGAAAGCCAGGGCATCAACCAGTCGTGCTCCACCACCAGAGGAAGAAGAAGAGCATCTGCAAGACTAGACGCTGGAACCTGTACACCGAGCCGCGCCCACCTAGCGATCACGCCAACCGTCGGACGTGGAACGGGTAATTTCCCACACTTTTTTTAATCGAAAATGTGTTATTGAACGAAGGGTAGAAATTGAGCATGTCAGACCCTACGGGTTGTTAGAGATTTTAGAGAAGGCAGATTGGACCCCCATTCTGTCCTGGGGCAGGTCAGCTTACCTGGCTGTAGCACAGATGGTGTATTCTTCCATGACATCGTGTGCCGAGCAAGAAGTAGTGATTTTCCTTGCGATTGATGGGCGCGAATTTGAGAAAACCATCCCCTTGATAGCTGAAGTGATGGGTTTGACTCAAAATCCATCAGCTTCACACCTACCGAAGCTTAAGGGCTTCCAGAAAGATGAAGTGACCATTAGAATGTGTGGCAACTTAGTGTAGTGGAGGGATGGCAATGCTGTCCCTTCTACATCACTAAGAGACCCTTATAGGGTTCTACATAGCACTTATGTCAACAACCTGTACCCTAGGGCCGGGAACAAGACATACTTGACCTATTGGATGGTTCAGATTATGAACCACTTGGACTTAGGACTGAAGCCTTGTCTCCCTAGCCTAATCATGGACTAGATCTTGAGATACCTCTACAACCCGAGGAAGAAGACCCCACTACCCTTTGCTTGCTTGATGACTGAGCTCGCCACTAGGTGGGGAGTAATGCTTCCCTCTCCTGGGAATTTAGTTCGGGAAGCCCCTCTTGCACAGTACCGGTTGACCAAGATGAACCTACACTCTCAAAATGCCCCGAAACATTGAGAGATGGAGAGAGGCTAGTCTAGCCGAGACGGGTCTGTACAAGAGCAGCTTGGGACTATTCCAGCCGCAGCAACTTCTGGTACTTCAGGAGTACACTATGTGAGGAGGAACATGTCCATGGAAGCCCGATTGTCCGCTTTGGAGAAGGATGCATTTGAGGTAAGATCCCTAGTACAGGATGCTAGGGTAGAGAGCAGAAGCCAGTTCGAGAAACTTATGGAGTTCCTTTAGGGGATCGCTTCGTCATGTCGTCAGATGGATGATGTAGTGCATCCGCCACCGCCTGCTCCAGTTCCAGAGTTCTGCCAGCCGTCACCCTTGCCACTGGCCCCAGCACCAGAGTCACGGCAGAAGGACCCCGGGAATGAGAGAGAGTCAGAGTTTGGACTCACTGATCTCCCTGAGCAGTAGTTGGTGAGAGAACTTCAGCTGGCCGGTCTTGTGGATCATATTTTATTTTGGTTAACTTTCTTTATGGTTATTTTCATTTCCTTTCCCTTTTATCTGGTTGCACTGCTGAGTGATACTTGACTTGTATGAGTTGTAGATTTTGGGATCTCATGAGAAGACCCATTTTTGAAGAAACCAAGGTACTTTGGGTAACTCTGTGGCTGAATGTGATGGTTGTTAAGATAATTATGCTTTTTCTTTAATCTCCTGTGGAATTCCTATGTAGAATGAAGTTTCCTTGCTATGGTTGTGAATGTTGGGAACAGGTACCTAGATCCTTGCAACTTGGCCAATGGAGGTGGAGACCACCTAAATGATGTCATCCCTACTTGAAACTAGACCTGACCTGATTGCACCTATCTTCCTGAATTTCAGGAAGAAATTCATTTAAGGAGGGTTGAATGTAATGACCCGGAATATTCCGGATTTCTGTTAAGGGTAGTTCAGTAAAATCCCTGACTTGTTAAAAATTATAACAGTGTGTTGGCTTAGACCCTGACCACGTGAAGATGGGCTGTTAGTCTTCCATGTTCTTTTGGACCTTTGAGGTTCACACATACTCACTCAATGGACTATTAGGCCCTAGGTTTAGACCAGCCCTTGTAGCTTTCATTGGGCAGCCCAATACTTGAGCCCATAAGACACTAAACCCTAAGAGAGAAGTATATATACTCTCTTTATGGTGTTGAACATTAATTGTTGCTGGAATTTGAGGAAGAACAAGCAAGCCCTAGAGCTGGAGTTATGGAGGAAGATGAAAGTTGGTGGAGCTAATTTTCACCATCCATACAAGTGAGTTTTTTTCCAATACCTGAGCATTTAAACTCAAACATTCTTCTGGTTATATATGCATTCCCCTTATTCAAGACATTGTGATTAAATGCCATGTTTGAGATTAAACTCAAGTTGTTAGTATATAGAATACCTGAGCCTACATGTTTTACTGTGTGATTAAAGCTGTTTTCCAGAGGAAATGCTTGTTGGTTTTTCTATGTGGAGTGTGAATTATAGGGTTTTGCATGATTAGAATCCTTAAGATGTAAAGATGGTTGATTGGTATGTTAAATGCTGAGAATTAGCTCTTTATCATGGTATGGGTGTAACGACCCGAACCGGAAATTCCCGATTACATAGGTTTTCCAGTCCAAGTGTAACTTTCACCCCGTATTTCTATGAGAGTGGCTACCCAATTAGAAATCGTAAGCGGAAGTCCTGAGCAGTTCTAGTAAGATATAAGTAACTAAAAATGCCTAAAATAAAAATCTCTAATTTCTAGGGATTAAAAATTCTAGTTCTAGACTAATTTCACGTATGTCTAGCAGAGTGCGCTACCCAATCCATGTCAGCTCTCTTGGTTTGCTTCTATCTCCTGAGATCTTTAAAAGAATAAAATAAACAACATGAGTAAACCTAAATTAATATGCATTCACTCATGTTCTTTTATTCTGGGCCGTGT
>JAUPMG010252554.1:0-21732 GCA_031762675.1 Pachysandra terminalis | reverse complement strand
TTGTCTTTCATTTGGCTTCCTTAAGAAGCCACTTTGGGACTTACTAAAGTCCAAATGGGAATACCAACCTTTGTATTTCTAGTTTCTTAAAGAAGCTATTTCCTAGCCCTTGCTATGGTGTATTTCAGTTGAACCCATTTGGGGTGTTGCCAACTCATTTAGATTTAAAATCACTTAGTTGCACTAATCACTTAGTCAACCATTCACATCAACAATTATTTTTATACTTTAAAATTCATAATCCCATCTACCGAGGCGTGTTGACCTCGATCCCAGTCACACGACCCGATCCGGTCAAATCCGGTCCGACCTGGATAGCACAAAGGAAGAATTACAATTCTGCCCTTTCAAAAACACAGGGTATTGCATTGATGCTCCTCATCAAGTTGGTACCGTGGAAGATCAACTCGTTAGTTGATGCCTCTCACCAAGTCGATACAGCGGAAGACCAACTCGCTATGTTGATGATCCTCACCAAGTCGGTACCGCGGAAGACCAACTCGCTATGTTGATGCTCCTCACCAAGGTTGTACCGCGGGAGATCAACTCATAAAATTTATGCTCACTTCGCCAAGTTGGTACTGATGATGTGCCAATTTGGAAATTGATTTAATCCAATCATATTTTGACATGTGGCAAGATCAATTGGGTAATTACATATCCAAAGATTGTATTTCGAATATTGTCAAAAAACGTATATTTCGAAGATAGCCCATTCAGGGAGAATTATCTCGAAATTAACAGTATATTTTGAAGTCCTACTTAAGATAGGCCTCGAATCATATTCTCGAAAGAGAACTTTCGAAACATGAAAGCATATATAGGTTAACCACCTCAAGAGGGTCAATCGTCATTAGTATTTCAAACTTATATCTCAGAATAATCATCATTTTGTATTTCGAGAAAACATCTAGAAATAACCAAGTTATTATATAAAAATCATTGATATTCTGAATCATTGATATTCTCAAATGCCTTTCGAGATAATCATGACTTTAAATTACTCTTTGAAATAGTCATTCGAAATGAATATCGCAGAATCATTTCTCTAAGATGATTAATATTTCGAATTATCTTTTAAAAGCACTGCATTCTTATTTCGAAGTCATCCTTCGAAATAGACACTATGACATTTCGAAGTCATAATATTGTGAATTGTATTTTGATAAGGAAATATTCCTTGACTTTCAACTACTCTTCGAAGGTTCTGATCTCGAAGTAGTTTATTCAGCACAATAAACATTAGACTTTCAAGAATAGAGGGCCAGAAAGATAAGTCCTATCAAGACTCTCAAAGAGCAAGACTCTCGAAGATCTTGTAGCATTAAAGGATTTGAATCAATACAGAACAGTAACATATCACTATTTTTTGTAACGTCATGTTCATTAACTTAACCAAACGTTATGAAAGTATTTATTGAAACGTTACATATCGAATTAGACGTTTTGGATATTGAATATTCAAATCAAAACACTTGTTCAGCCAAACGTTTTCAATCTGTTCATGAAATGTTGCAAACGGTTAGAGAATGAATATGAGGCTATAAAAGGTGGTTTGGGCATTAGAAAGAAGAGGCTAGAGGATTCTCTGAATATTGGACATTCTCTGAGAATTTATAGAGCATTTGTTTTAGAAATCCTCTTTCTGAAATCAAGAAGTTTTGTGTTGTCTTTCTCTACGTTCCTCACTGATCTTACCTATTTCTCCATTTGTTTAATTTTTATCAAAAGGAAACCTCTCACTTGAACGATCGTTTTCTGATTTAGGCTAGTGAAAGCAAGTATTCGAATCCTTCGATTGCTCAAACCTCCATAGTAAATTGACATTTAGTCATTCACCGTTTTGTGCATCACCATTTTTAGCATCAAAGATCAATTTCAGACTATTGAAATGTCCCCAAAACTTCCTATCAATAACGCTACTGGAACACAAGTTCCTTCTGTAGACCCTATGAATGAAGTTCTTGTAGTTGACCCTACTCATACTCCACTTGTATCTGTGCCGTCATCCTCGAATGCACCACCCAATGACAATGCAATAGTCATTTCTTTGTTGGAGAATATGGCTATTATGCATCAGCAATTGATGGATGTTTTGGCCAGACAGGCTGCAACTGCAACACAAGTAGCATCTCAAGCAGGTTGCACACCATCTTTGCTACAACATGCTGCAACCACCAGTATTTCGAGAGGGGAACCTATTAGGCTTACTTTCGAAATTTTGCAAGTATGTTGTATCCATAAGGAGGTTGTATTATCTTCAAGTAAAGCTTGGAGAAATTGAACTGCAGCCCGAAACAAGTTCTCACTGATCCTTTACCAAATCATAAGGGTAAGGGGCTGCTGTGAATGGCATTGTCTCTAAGGTGACTAGGGACGTTATCTATCCTCCAAGGATATTTGCTGAAATATCAAAGGCTCGAAGAGAACATGAAAGCTTTTCGAAGTCTGAACAAAATACTATTCAAGTGTATACTCGAAAGCTGCTATTACGAGAAGCAGAGGGAATGTGCTATTGCTATCTCGGAACGTATGATAATTTTCAAATCAATAATTTTGCATCTTACTCTTATATATGAGATGCTTGATTATGAAATTGGGGGCTTACTACACCATATATGCAATTATGTAATTATGTATTCAAACGAGAATATGCCTTTGAAACTAAGCATTTCTTCGAAAACCCATGTATGTTGAGAGTACATATTCGAGCGCTCACAAAATGAGAGAATCAACTCGAAATCATATATATTTTAAGGATCTACGCAAGATGGACCTTAGATATTCAAGAAGCTGACATACGTGAGAGAATCAACTCAAAATCATAAACATTTAAATTTTCGAAGGCCTACATATGTAGGAGAATCTCGAAAAACAAGTATCATGAGGATCTACATAAAATAGACCTCAGAACTTCGAATACCTACTCATGGTAGGAGAATCATATTCGAAGTAGCAACTTTCAAAGGCCTACATATGTAGGAAAATCTCGGAAGACAAGTATCCTGAGGATCTACATGAGACAGACCTTAGAACTTCTGATGCCTACTCACGGTAAGAGAATTATATTCGAAGTAGCATCTTTCCTTCGAAGAGATCAATGTGTTTTCAAGTGAAAATGCTTGAATTACATTCTATATTCTAAGGAAAACCTTAGACCAATATTGCCTTCGAAGAGAAAACTCTCGAAGAGATCAATGTACTGTCAAGTGAAAACATTTGAATTACATTCTATATTCTAAGGAAAGCCTCAGACTTTCGAGAATGCCTACTTATGGTAGGAGAATTCGAAGTAGCATATTTCGAGGGCCTACATATGTAGGAGAATCTTGAAATCAATAAATATTCTAAGGATCTACTAAATAAATATTTTGGACCAGCATTGCTTGATGAAAAACTTTTGAAATGATCAATATATGTTTCTAAGGATCAATTTAAGATGGATTTCAAGATCTTCGAGCGCCCACATGTGTTGGGAGAATTATCTCAAATAAATATTCTGACGATCTACTTAAAATAGACCTCAGATCAATATTTGATCATTGTATTGTTGTTATCATCAAGTTTCGTAAACATTCTAAGGAAACCTTAGACCAGAATTCCTTTGAGGAAAAATCTTCAAAGTGATGAGAAAACCTTATCAGTATCCTTATAAAGGAAAACATTCGAAATCATAATTTTAAGGATCTACTTAAGATAGACCTTAAATCAATATCCCTTTGAAGTTTCATCTTCGAAGTGTTCTATTTCGAGCGCTTACATGTGTTGAAGTATTTAGCCACATATGTTGGTAGTATTATCTCGAATCATATAAATTCGAGCACCCACATGTGCTGGAATATTTAGCCACATATATTGGGATTATTAACCCGAATTGGATAAGCATTTCAAAGATCTACTTAAAATAAACCTCAGACATTCGAACGCCCACATATGTTGGGAGAATTATCTCGAATCACTATGATTTTCAAAGCATTCTAAGGATCTATTTAAGATAAACTTTAGACAATACATTTTGAGAATTCACTTCAGATGAACCTCTCAGACCAGTATTGTTTCGAAATATCCTTGTTCGAGGATCCATATATATGGAGAATTATTTTGAAACCATAAGTATTCTAAAGATCTACATAAGATAGACTTTGGACCAGTATTCTTTTTGAAGGAAAATCTTCGAATTAATCAAATATGCAAAATATATTCACAAACGTATATGTTATGTGATTATCAAGAAATTTCCTCTTATGAATATGCACTTACAATGTGAATGAATATCACATTCTAAACGCAGGGGGCTAATGATGATGAGCCAATTTGGAAATTGATTTAATCTAATCATATTTTGACACGTGGTAAGATCAATTGTGTAATTACATATCCAAAGACTATATTTTGAATATTTTCAAAAAGTATATTTCGAAAAAAGCCCATTTAGGAAGAATTATCTCGAAATTAATAGTATATTTCGAAGTCCTCCTTAAGATAGGCCTCGAATCATATTCTCGAAAGAGAACTTTTGAAACATGAAAGCGTATACAGGTTAACCACCTCGAGAGGGTCAATTCGTCATCAGTTTTTCGAAGTTATATCTTGAAATAATCATCATTTTGTATTTCGAGAAATCATCTCGAAATAACCAAGTTATTATATCAAAATTATTGATATTCTGAAATGCCTTTCGGGAAAATCATATGACTTTAAATTACTTTTCGAAATGGTCATTCGAAATGACTATCTCAGAATCATTTCGTTAAGTTGTAGTATTTCGAATTATCATTAAAAGCACTGCATTCTTATTTCGAAGTCATCCTTCAAAATAATCACTCGAAATAGACACTATGACACTTTAAAATCATAATGTCGTGAATTGTATTTTGTTAAGGAAATATTCCTTCACTTTCAATCACTCTTCGAAGACTCTGATCTCGAAGTAGTTTATTTAGTATAGGGGAAATTAACATTAGACTTTCAGGAATCGAGGGCCAGAAAGATAAGTCCTATCAGGACTCTTGAAGAGCAAGACGCTCGAAGATCTTGTAGCATTAAAGGACTTGAATCAATACAAAACAGTAACATATCACTATTTTTTATAACTTCATATTCATTAACTTAACCGAACGTTATGAAAGTATTTATTGAAATGTTACATATCAAATTAGACATTTTGGATATTGAATATTCAAATCAAAGTGCCTGTTCTGCCAAATGTTGCAAACGGTTAGAGAATGAATCTGAGGCTATAAAAGGTGGTTGATGCATAAAAAAGAAGAGGCTAGAGGATTCTTTGAATATTGGACAGTCTCTGAGAATTTGCAGAGCATTTGTTTTAGAAATCCTCTTTCTAAAATCAAGAAGTTTTTTGTTGTCTTTCTGTACGTTCCTGACTGATCTTACCTATTTCTCTCTTTGTTTAATTTCTAGCAAAAGGTTCACTGGAATGGTCTTTTTCTAATTTAGGCCAGTGAAAGCAAGTATTCGAATCCTTTGATTGCTCAAACCTCCATAGTAAATTGACATTTAGTCATTTACCGGTTTGTGCATCACCAATACCGCAGAAGATCAACTCGTCAAATTAATGCTTCAGGAACATCACTTAGTCAAGTAGATTCTACAAGGACGTCACCATGTCAAGCTGATACTACAGGGGTTCAATTCTTGAAGTTAGTGCTACAAGGACGTGAATAGTAATGCTGCTCAATATTCCACCACAGTGGAGCCTGGATCCCCTCGACGGGTAGTCGATATTCTACCACGACGAAGATCGAATCCCCTCAACGGGTAGTTGATATTCCACCACGAATGTGGTCGGATCACCTCGACGGGTAGTCAATATTCCACCACAGTGGAGGCCGGATCCCCTCGACGGATAGTTGATATTCCACCACGACAGAAGCCTGATCCCCTTAACGGGAAGTCGATATTCTACCACGATAGAGGCTGGATCCTCTCAATAGGTTGTTGATATTCCACCACGGCGGAGGCTGGATCCCCTCGACGGGTAGTCAATATTGCACCACGGTGGAGGCCGGATCTCCTCGACCGGTAGTCGATATTCCACCACGGCGGAGGCCAGATCCCCTCGACGGGTAGTTGATATTCTACCACGGTGCAGGTCGAATCCCCTTGATAGGCAGTTGATATTCCACCACGGCAGAGGGCGAATCCCCTCGACGGGCAGTTTATATTCCACCACGGCGAAGGCCGGATCATCTTGACGGGTAGTCGATATTATACCACGGAGGAGGCCGGATCTCCTCGACGGGCAGTCAATATCCACTCCGCAAGCTTGATGCCCTCGACGGGCAGTCAGTATCCACGGCAGTAAGCTGGATCTCCTCAACGAGCAGTCGATATCCATGGCAGTAAGTTGGATCCCCTTAACGGGCAGTCGATATCCATGGCAGTAAGCCGGATCCCCTCAACGAGGAGTCGATATCCATGGCAGTAAGCCGAATCCCCTTGACGGGTAGTCGATATTGATGGCGGTAAGCCGGATCCCCTCGATGGATAGTGGATATCCACGACAGTAACCAGATCCCCTTGATGGGTAGTCGATATCCACGGTGGTAAGCTGGATCCCTTCAACGGGTAGTCAATATTTTACGGCAGACACCGGATCCCCTCGATGGGCAGTCGATATAGAAGTGCGCCTTTCATTCAACAAAGATTTATGTTTCAGTGAGCATATTTTATTTCCGTTTAAAGAAAACCTCAATGACGTAGAAGGTCACCTGTACCTCCGTCTAGGAAGACCTCAGAAGCACTAAGGTTTGAGAACCTCAAAAGTGCTAAGACTAGAAGGCCTTAACAACTCGAAGGCTAAAACAACTTCTACTACACTAATATCACTGATTGCCATTGACCATATACCATGGTGCCACAAGCGTGACACACAATGGGGAATTAGATAAGAAAGGATTGGTGGGGTGTGAGGTTCACCAGCCCTTTGACGTGCCATGGATTAAGTGTGGTGTCATGGTTTTTCAATGGCAAACATGTAATTTTTGAACATGCCTCCGGATTAGTCCACGTAAGAGACTGGGGTAACCAAAGCATGTTACTCCGATTAGCATTTTAACACCGTTAGTAACTGTCTAATGGATTTCTCTAACCACCGTTATCTTTTTCTTATTTACTATAAATATTAGCTCATTTCTCAAGAACGAGGCTGGAGAATTTTCTAACGGGTTAGGCTCTGAAAACGTGTGCTAACGAATTTCTAACAACGTGGCTCTAACGTGTGTTCACGAATTTCTAACACCTTGGCTAATATTTTCCTTAACCTGACTCGACTTGTGTTCAACGGTCACTTTTGCTTTACTCTTTTAATTATTCTAAAGACGGGATATGATCACTTGTTGATTTAGGTTCCCATCAATCAGTAATACTAACATCGGTGACTCATTCACAAAAACGCCCTCTACATTTTTGCTATTCCACTAGGGTCTAAGTCTCCCACATACTGATCATTATTAGCAGAATCCCGAGATAGAAGAGTAAGACAATGACCGTAGAGCAAGCCGCGGGATCATCTCTTCACACCGTTGAGAAAAGACACAAAGAGGACCTATTACGCCTGCACGAGGAGTAGTCAACGACACTTGTTGAAGCGTCTCCCATACCGAAGCAACAAGATATCATGATTTTATAACTTGTGAGGAGATTGTAAATGCTTTTACTGTGGCAGCAAAAAAATTGTTTTTACGTAGTTTGAGATTGACACTCGACTCCCCATACTGGACCTCCATATCCCATGGCCATCATAAAGAGACCTTACCCTGTGGGATACGTAGTTCCGCCATTGATGCCGCAGTACAATGGGAGAACTGGCAACGCGAAGTAGCATGTCACCATGATCATTGGCCATGGAAGCTTTTGCTAGCAAAGACGAACTCAAAATGAGTAAGTTCTCTTGAACACACATAGATCGCGCTTCCACTTGGTATGACTACCTCCCCCATGAATACGTTCTCAACCAGGAAGAAATGAATGTGGCATTCCTATAGAAGTTTTTCGTCGTCAAAGAATGCATGGCCCTCATGGACTTGGGGAAAGAGAAGCAGAAGTCCAACGAAAGACTGGAGGCATGTCACACCCAAAAACCCGTAGCAGGAATTCCTCTGCAGTGGCACGTTTCACGCCCCAAAATCCGTGGCACGTATCCATCTGCGGGTGGCATGGATCTCAAGGTGAGACCTCGGATTCCACGCATGGAACGCGGATCGCTATCAAACCATAACACATAAAAGTAACAGTTTACCTTTACGTCAAATTAGAGTGTGAAGGTCTAATAAATTTGAATTAAAACTGATAATGATTCCAACAACATTTTAGTACAATCCCAACAGATTCATGGCTTCAGCTGAGCCATAATCTGGACAAAATCTAATAAGAACATAGTCTAAATATCCTGAATGAAACAATTACAAATCTCCCCAAGGGAGTACAACCAAACCTACTAAAATAAGAGATATAATTCAAAACCAGCAAGGCAACACCAGCTATCATTCTTCCCAGCCTGCAACATAAGAAGTTGCGTGAGCTAGGAGGCTCAATAAGAAATTCAGCAGTAACCATCCCCATATGGAAATCAGATATCAAATAGGGTTAGTAGCATAAATCACAAGCGAATATGAGTATTTTGACATGAATGTAATGAAGTGATATGAGCAATCAGATGTTCAAAAATGAAATGCGGCAATGACATAAACACAAATGTGATGAGTGCAATGATCACTAAGCAAATGTCTCACGTTAAGTGTTCCTCACAAGAAGCTTCCCAATCAACACAAATTTAGGATCTAGGTCCTAGGGACTGCCGGAAGCCCCCTCTTCGTTCTGAGCGCTAACCCATGGTATGAAGCCCACCATATATTAATTTATGAGTGCACGATATTCAAGGGATAGCCAACCTGTACAGGAGCCCGCAAGCCTCCTCCCCTAGTTTAAGTAGGGCCCTTTCACTCCACAAGTATACAAGTCAACATCGTCTGGAGACCTCGCAAGGTTAGTCCGTAGATTTCCACCTCACGGTTCACTTAACATTTGACATCAGCCTAGCATGAATGCATATTAACTAGGACTACTAATGAGAATCTCCAACGAAAACTATCCACACGCTTATATATGCGGATAATCCGATTGTGGACCCTCATAAGTTTCCTAATCATATTCTCACACAACTATAAATTAATTAATTGTATCAGATAATGGATCACAATCCATATGTCCATTCTAAGGTGGCATGATGATCACAATAATTCTTAGAGCACCAAGTTGACTCCCCACAGGTTGGCTAGATGCCTTCAGATCAAACTTGTCTCCAATAACTACTTTCCAAACCACGGCCTAAGCCCTTCATCATCCACCCAAGAATATAAACCAAGGTCCACATCTGTAACTCAGGACATTCCTCATCGGCAGGGTCACCGGTGGACTGGTACCCTGTCGGTGGAGTTTGTTTTAATGTAAAACCAGGCTCAGTTAGTAGCTCATCGGTGGATTAATTGGCAGACCGGTACCCATCGAGGGCTCCTTTTTGCTATAAAATACTCACTGTAGGTAGGCTCACCGGTAAAGCGGTGCCTACTGAACAATCACGATCTGAGGAGGGCTTTTCATGATTACGGAATTCTATCCTTTGACCCCCAAATCCAATCTATTCGAATCCAACATTTTATAATCAATAATATTCAACATAATAGGTCTCAATACATAGAACTACCACAGTTTCAAATACTAAAACGAATCTTAGCGCTTAGGATCATCAAACACATTCTTATAATTTTAGATCATCAAATATTATGAACTGAAATCAGAACTTCAATACGAGGATCGTACTGAGAATTTACTTACCTTCGTTCTTCAGGAATGTGGATTCTTTTAGTGGATTAGACACCCTCTTCTTCTTCTACTCGTTCAGATACAAACGCACATAGCAAAGCCTTAGATTCCTTCCTCCCTCTCTTACTCTCTTCTCTGTTTTCTCTCTTCTTTTGCTTTCTCTCTTCATCTCAACGTGAGTTTTTATAAGGGTACAGTGGGAGAAAGGATTTATAACTTCCCCCCAATATCAACTCCCAAATACCAAACGTATAACCCCAAGAACTTTATGCGCTCAAATCTAATATTCCAATTATGGAAATTCCCCCAAGCATCCAATATTTTATTGAAATAACTCAATTACCCACTATTGAAAATAAGTTAATTAATCCATTCCAATTTACTATTATTCAACACCTATAGTTATAAATAATTAAGGAAAAATATAAAATAATTCCATGAAATTTTAAACCAAAGTGGAATGGCCCTTTTAATGAATTTAGGTCCTTACAACCTACCTCCCTTAAAAGAATTCGTCCCCGAAATTTGCGTACCTCAATCCCTGAATAGCTATGGATAACGCTCCTGGATCTCCATCTCTAGCTCCGAAGAATCTTCAAACTCGTCGTGATGTTGCAAGACTTGCTCTTCCGGTCCAAGATTCATATTGGCTTCTCCACATAAGACACATCCTCACAAAGCTGCAACTGGTTATAATCCAAAACATGTAAAGGGTCTGGCTCGTACTTCCGTAACTGAGACACGTGGAATACTTAATGAACTGCTGCAAGTTGTGGCGGTAAAGCGACTTGATATGCAACTCGCCCAATCCGTTCATGAACTTCGAATGGTCTGACGTCTCGCGGAGGTAGAATTCCTTTCTTACCGAAGCGCATCACCCCTTTCATAGGTGAAACCTTGAGAACACGTGGTCTCCAATTGCGAATTCTAGGTCTCTTCTTCCTCGATATGCATAGATCTTCTTCTTTCTCTGTGCCGACTTCAATCTCTCCCGAATAACCTACACTTTGTCGGTGGTCTGCTGAACGAGATTTGGTCCAAGTATACTACTCTCATCCACTTCTGCCCAATAGACAAGTGAACGACACGGTTTTTCATACAAAGCCTCAAAAGGAGCCATGCCAATGCTCGAGTGATAGCTGTTGTTGTACGAAAACTCTACTAGGGGTAATTGTTTTCCCCAACTACCACCAAAGTCCATCACACATGCTCTCAACATGTCCTCCAGCACCTGGTTGATTCTCTCAGTCTGACTATCTAACAACGGGTGATATGTTTTGCTGAAATCTAACTGGGTGCCCTTGGCTTTTTGCAATGCCTCCCAAAATCAGGACATGAAAAAAGAGCCGCGTGGTCTGAAACATTGCTCACCAGCACTCCGTGTAGTCGTAAAATCTCCCACATGTACAACCTACCCATCTCGTCCGCCGACGCTGCAATCCGAACTTGTAAGAAATGAGCGAATTTGGTCAATCGATCTACGATTACCCAAATCGAATCCAAGCTACCTCTGATCTTGGGTAATCCAACCAAAAATCCATGATGATGTGCTCTCACTTCCACTCTGAGAGGCTGAAGAATCCCTGCTGCTCTCATGTGTTCGTCCTTGACCTGTTGACAAGTAAGGCATCGTGCAACGTACTGAGCGATCTCTCTCTTCATGCCCGGCCACCAAAAGTTATTGCTTACATCTCGATACATCTTGGTGCTCCCTGGATGAATAGAGTAACGTGACTTGTGCGACTCCTCCATAATCTCCTTTCTGGTCGCCTGATCGTCTAAAACGCAAAGACACCTCTGGTAATTGGACCTCATCTCTCCAAAAAGGTGCATTTCTTCAACTTGGCGTATAGCTAGAGATAGAGCAACGTTTGCAACAAAATCCGAAGATGCTCCTCGTGCTCCTTCATAGACCTCGAGTAGATCAGGATGTCCACAAAGATAACAACGAACTAATGGCATTCGTCAACCCGAATGGCATAACTACAAACTCTGTGCATCAAGATCCATAAATGCTCCTGGCGCATTCGTCAACCCAAATGGCATAACGACAAATTCGAAATGCCCATATCGAGTAAGAAACACTGTCTTCTGAATGTCCTCATCACGGATCCTCAACTGATGGTACCCTGCGGTCCCCACAATTGGTCGAATAAGTTGTCAATCCTGGGTAAAGGTAGTTGTTCTTCACCGTCACCCGATTCAGTTGTCTGTAGTCGATGCAGGGAAAAAGCGAACTATCCTTCTTCACGAAAATAATTGGTGCGCCCCACGGTGAAGGATGCACTATTACCCTATTCAGTTGTCTATAGTCGATGCAGAGACAAAGAGAACTATCCTTCTTCAAGAAAATAATCGGTGCGCCACACGGTGAAGTACTAGGCCTGATGAAT
The DNA here is from genome assembly GCA_031762675.1 of Pachysandra terminalis. NCBI lineage: Eukaryota > Viridiplantae > Streptophyta > Magnoliopsida > Buxales > Buxaceae > Pachysandra > Pachysandra terminalis. The sequence goes on along the minus strand of JAUPMG010252554.1, from coordinate 9,496 downwards.
CCAAGCACACTTAGTCCATCCAACTGCTCTTTCGGCTCATGTAATTCAATCGGAGCCATCCAATAGGTTGCAAGTGAAATGGGAGTAGTGGAATGAGCTCAATGCTAAAGTCTACCTCCCTTTTAGGTGATAACCCCAGAATCTCCTGGAATACTTCACTGCAGTCCCAAATTATAGAAATGCCCTCCAAAGCTAGCTTCTGAACTCCCTCCGTTGTGCACAAGATATCAGTCTGCTAGCGATCCTTCTGACCCAAGGAAGGTCAGACAATAATCCCCCGGAAGATGAAACACGACAGACTTGTCAAAACAATTAACTCTGGTGTGGACTGTAGCGATTCCCCCAACTGAGTTAACAATGCACAAAGGATGCTCCAAACTACTGGGGTGTAAACCCAAAATTATCATTCAACTACTAGAGATAAAGAAATCCGTGTTCTGCTGCTACTGGCGACCCTTGTCTTGCCACGACTAATCTCTCTGTATCGGTTGGTTGTCCATATCCCGCTCTACGTGCCTGGCACACTCCATCACCTCGGAGTACATCCTCAACCGTTGTGAAATGACCTTGGATCTGATTGCTGGGCGAAGGCCTTCCTCAAACTTGGCTGGCTGTCTACTTCCTCGACGATCATATGAGGTGCATACCTCGGCAGCATTGTGAAACGGACCTCGTACTGAGCAATGAAAAGAAATTTCTGCTCAGGTCTCAGGAAGGTGGAAGCCATCTGCCTCCGGTAGCTGCTGGGAAGATACGCCTTTAGGAACTGCACACGAAACTGCTCCTATGTCAAAGCGGCTGCAAAGTTCCTCTCCACCATGTCCCACCAGTGAAGAGCTTCACCTTTCAGCGGAAAGGCGGCCAAGGGTACCCACTGATTGTCTGCGCATCCCATCGTCCAGAAGATCCGTTCGATGTTTTGTAGCCAGTCTTGCGCCGAATGCGGCTCTCCCATTCCTTCATAGATTGGAGGAATTAACTTCTTGAACTTCTCTAACCAACCTATGGAAGAACTCTGCTCCCTCCGTTGATCAGCACCTGTCTGTCGCTGCATCTGGTCCCTCTTCACTGTCCGCCATGTCACCAAGGATCTGGTAAACATTTGACATTTGTGGGTCCATGTTGGCTCCGGACCTAGTGGCTAAACTCTCACCAGTACTAGCATTTCTTCTCCTTCCCGCCATATACACATCCTAAGCAATCATAAATCTACTTATTATTTCTATGCATCCTAATCATCACATACAAGACACACATCAATCTTTAGCAACACACAAGAAATCTACGCATCCTAATCATCACATACAAGACACACATCAATCTTTAGCAACACACAAGAAATCAATCAGCACATTCCTAATTTTTTTTCTATGTTCTTCCTCCTAACTTCAGATTTCTATGTGACACATAAGTTCACTAGTCTTCTACCAACCTTACTCTGAGCAACATTATGCTACCAATCTATCACGCCCAAAATTCGTGGCACGTATCCCTATGCGGGCATCACGGGTGAAACCTTCAGGTTCAACGCATGGAACGCGGATCGCTATCAAACAATAAGACATAAAAGTAAGAGTTTACCTTTTACGACAAATCAGAGTGCGGAAGTCTAACAAACTTGAATGAAAATAGATAATTATTTGAACCACACTTCAATAATATCCCAATAGATTCATCGTTTCAGCAGAGCCATGATCTAGACAAAATCTAATAAGAAGATAGTCTGAAAAACCTGAATGAAACAATTACAAATCTCCCCACTGGAGTACAACCAAACCAACTGAAATAAGAGATATAATTCAAAAACAACAAGGCAGCATAGCAAGGCAACACCAGCTAGCATTCGTCCCAATCTGCAGCATGAGAAATTGCATGAGCTAGGAGGCTCAATAAGAAATTTAGTAGTAACCATCCCCATATGGAAATCAGATATCAAAGAGGGTTAGTAGTATAAATCACAAGCGAATATGAGTATTTTGACATGAATGTCATGAAGTGATATGAGCAATCGGATGTTCTACAATGAAATGCATCAATGACGTAAACACAAAGGTGATGAGGTGCAACGTATGATCACTAAGAAAATGTCTCCTATTAAGTGTTCCTCACATGAAGCTTCCCAATCGACACAAATTTAGCATCTAGGTCCTAGGGATTGCAGGAAGCCCCCTCTTCGTTTTGAGTGCTAACCCATGGTACGGAGGACACCATATACAAATTTATAAGTGTATATCCTCAAGGGATAGCGAGCCTGTATAGGAGCCCGCAAGCCTCCTACCCTAGCTATAGTCAACCTCGTCTGGAGACCTCGCAAGGTTAGTCCGTAGATTTCCACCTCTCGGTTCACTTAACATTTGACATCAGCCTAGCTTGAATGCGTATTAAATAGGACTACTAATGTGAATCTCCAATGGAAACTATCCACATGCCCATACACACGGATAATCCGATTGTGGACCCTCATAAGTTTCTTCATCATATTCTCACACAACTATACAATTAATTAATCGTATCAGATAATGGATCACAATCCATATGTCCATTCGAAGGTGGCATGATGATCACAACAATTCGTAGAGCACCAAGTTGACTCCCCGCAGATATGCGAGATGCCTTCAGATCAAACTTGTCTCCGATTACCACTTTCCAAACCACGGCCTAAGCCCTTCATCATCCACCCAAGAATATAAACCAAGGTCCACATCTGTACCTCAGGACATGCCTTATCGGTGGACCGGTACCTGTCGGTGGATTTTTTTAACGTAAAACCAGGCTCTGTCGGTAGGCTCACCGGTGGACCGGTGCCTACCAATGGGACATCTCTCTGAAATTTCATAGGGCGTCGGTGAATTCACTGGTGGACCAGCACCCACCGAGGGCCCCTTTTTCCTATAAAATACTCACTGTTAGTCGGCTCACCGGTGGACCGGTAGCCACCAAAGGCCCCTTTTGCCTAAAAAGGGTCTGCTCGTACTTCCGTAACTGAGACACGTGGAATACATAATGAACTGCTGCAAGTTGTGGTGGTAAAGCAACTCGATATGCAACTCGCCCAATCCGTTCAAGAACTTCGAATGGTCCAACGTCTCGCGGAGGTGGATTTCCTTTCTTGCCAAAGCGCATCACCCCTTTCATAGGTGAAACCTTGAGAAACACATGGTCTCCAATTGCAAATTCTAGGTCTCTTTTTCCTCGATATGCATAGCTCTTCTGCCTTATCTGTGTCGACTTCAATCTCTCCCGAATAAACTACACTTTGTCGGTGATCTGCTGAACGTGCTCTAGTCCTAGTATACATACTGCTCTCACCCACTTCTGCCCAACAGCACGGTTTACCATACAAAGCCTCAAAAGGAGCCATACCAATGCTCGAGTGATAATTGTTGTTGAACGAAAACTCTACTAGAGATAGATGTTCTCCCCAACTACCACCAAAGTTCAGCACACATGCTCTCGACATGTCTTCCAGCACCTGATTGACTCTCTCGGTCTGGCCATTTGACTGCGGGTGATATGTTGTGCTGAAGTTTAACTGCGTGCCCACGGCTTTCTGGAATGCCTCCCAAAATCTGGACGTGCAGCGGTCTGAAACGATGCTCACCAGCACTCTGTGTAGTCGTACAATCTACCACACGTACAACCAAGCAATCTTGTCCGTCGACGCTGCAATCCGAACTGGAAAGAAATGAGCGGATTTGGTCAATCGATCTATGATTACCCAAATCGAATCCAAGTTACCTCTGGTCTTGGGCAATCCAACCATGAATCCATGGCGATGTGCTCCCACTTCCACTTTTCAATCAGTAAAGGCTGAAGAAGCTCTGTTGCGCTCTTGTGTTCGGTCTTGACTAGCTGAAAAGTAAGGCATTGTGCAACGTACTGAGCGATCTCTCTCTCTTCATGCCTGGCAACCAAAAGTTCTTGCGTATATCTCGATACATCTTGGTGCTCTCTTGATGAATAATGTAGCGTGACTTGTGCGACTCTTCCATAATCTCCTTTCTGATCGCCTGATCGTCTGGAACGCAAAGACGCCTCTGGTAATTGTACCTCATCTCTCAAAAAATCGCATTTCTCCAGCTTGGCGTACAGCTGGTGATCGAGCAACATCTGCAACAAAATCCGAAGATGCTTCCTATGCTCGTTCGTAGATCTCGAGTAGATCAGGATGTTGTCCACCAAGATAACAACTAACTGATCCAGGAAGGACCGGAAAACTCTATGCAAATATTCCATATATGCTGCTGGCTCATTCGTCAATCCAAATGGCATAACTACAAACTTGAAATGCCCATATCGAATGCAAAACGCTATCTTCTGATTGTCCTCATCACGGATCCTCAGCTGATGGTACCCTAACCTGAAGTCAATCTTCGAGAAATACTGAGCTCTCCCCAACTGGTCGAATCAGTTGTCTATATCCTTCTTGGTAAAGGATACTTGATCTTCACCGTCACCCGATTCGGTTGTCTGGAGTCGATGCAGAGACGAAGCGAACCGTCCTTCTTGTTCACGAAAATAACTGGCGTGCCCCACGGTGAAGTACTAGGCCTGATGAATCGAAGCGCACTCAGTCGATCCAACTGCTCTTTCAGCTTGCATAACTCAGTTGGAGCCAACAGATAAGTCGCAAGTGAAATGGGACTAGTGCCTGGAATCAGCTCAATGCTTAAGTCTACCTCCCTTTTAGGTGGTAACCCCAGAATCTTCTGGAATATTTCACTGAAGTTCCGAACTATAGAAACGTCCACCAAAGCTAGCTTCTGAACTCCCTCCGTTGCGCACAAGAAATCAATCTGGTAGCGATCCTTCTCTGACCTAAGGAAGGTTAGACAACGCTCCCCCAGAAGATGAAACACGACAGACTTCTCGAAACAGTTAACTCTGGTGTGGTAGGCAGAAAGCCAGTCCACGCCAAGAATTACTTAAAAATATACCATATCTAACACTACAAGGTTGGCCTTCAGATTAAGGTCGCCCATCCTCACCACACAAGCACAGCAAACCCTGTGGAGTGTAGCGATTCCCCTAACTGGGTTAACAATGCACAAAGGATGCTCCAAACTACTAGGGTGTAAACCCAAAAATATCAAGCAACTAATAGAGATAAAGAAATGCGATGCACCAGAATCAAACAATACACGAACAGGAGTGTGGAACAAGTGAATAGTACCTTCCATCATGGCATGGGTAGCTTGGTCATCGCGGGGCACAGCTGCGTCTGTCAGGGCGTTGACTCTGCCTTGAGTCACTGGTCTCGGCGGGCAGGCTTGTCCTTTTTCCTAGGCGCTAGGCAGTGGATCTGTAGATGCCCTTCCTTGCCACAGTTGTAGCAAGCTCTGGTTTCCCGGTGGAGAAACAGCTGCTCTTGGGACGGTAGTGGCTGACGCGGAGTATCGTGAGTCTATGCCTCTAGAATAGCTGCATCAGTCTTTCCTGGTCTGCGGTCATTCTGCTACTACCTGTCTGTGTTCTGTTGCTGCTGGTAGGGATGGAATCGACCCTTGTCCTACCTTGGCTAATCTCTCTGTATGGATTGGTTGTCCATATCCCGCTCTACGTGCCTGGCACACTCCATCACCTCGGAGTACATCCTCAACCGCTATGAAATGACCTTGGATTTGATTGCTGGGTGAAGGCGTTCCTTAAACTTGGCTGGTTGTCAACTTCCTCGACAATCATATGAGGTGCATACCTTGGCAGCATGGTGAAACGGACCTCGTACTGAGCAACGAAAAGCGATCTCTGCTCAGGTCTCATGAAGGCGAAAGCCATCTGCCTCTGGTAGCTACTGGGAAGATACGCCTTTAGGAACTGCACGCGAAACTGCTCGCATGTCAAAGCGGCTGCAAGGTTCCTCTCCACCATGTCCCACCAGTGAAGAGCTTCACCTTTCAGCAGAAAGGTGGCCAAGGGTACCCACTAATCGTCTGCACATCCCATCGTCCAGAAGATCCGTTCGATGTTTTGTAGCCAGTCTTACGCCCAATGCGGCTCTCCCAGTCATTCATAGATTGGAGGAGTTAACTTCTTGAACTTCTTTAACCAACCTACGGAAGAACTCTGCTCCCTCCGTTGATTAGCACCTGTCTGTCGCTGCATCTGGTCCCTCTGCATTGTCCGCCATGTCACCAAGGATCTGGTAAACATTTGACATTTGTGGGTCCATGTCGGCTCCGGACCTAGTGTCTAAACTCTCACCAGTACTAGCATTTCTTCTCATTCCCGCCATCTACACACCCTAAGCAATCATAAATCTACTTATTATTTCTACGCATCCTAATCATCACATACAAGACACACATCAATCTTTAGCAACACACAAGAAATCAATTAGCACATTCCTAATTGTTTTTCTACGTTCTTCCTCCTAACTTCAGATTTCTATGTGACACATAAGTTCACTAGTCTTCTACCAACCTTACTCTGAGCAACATTATGTTACCAATCTGTCACGCCCCAAAATTAGTGGCACGTATCCCTATGCGGGCAACACTGGTGAGACCTTCAGATTCAACGCATGGAACGTGGATCGCTATCAAACAATAAGACATAAAAGAAATAATTTACCTTTTATGACAAATCAGAGTGCGGAAGTCTAACAAACTTGAATTAAAATAGATAATTATTTGAACCACACTTCAATAATATCCCAATAGATTCATTGTTTCAATAGAGCAATGATCTAGACAAAATCTAAGAAGAAGATAGTTTGAAAAACTTGAATGAAACAATTACAAATCTCCCCACTGGAGTACAACCAAACCAACTGAAATAAGAGATATAATTCAAAAACAGCAAGGCAGCATAGTAAGGCAACACCAGCTAGCATTCCTCCCAATCTGAAACATGAGAAATTGCATGAGCTAGGAGGCCTAATAAGAAATTTAGTATTAATCATCCCCATATGGAAATCAGATATCAAAGAGGGTTAGTAGTATAAATCACAAGCAAATATGAGTATTTTGACATGAATGTAATGAAGTGATATGAGCAATCGGATGTTCTAAAATGAAATGCATCAATGACATAAACACAAAGGTGATGAGGTGCAATGTATGATCACTAAGAAAATGTTTCCTGTTAAGTCTTCCTCAAATGAAGCTTCCCAGTCGACACAAATTTAGCATCTAGGTCCTAGGGACGGCAGGAAGCCCCCTCTTCATTTCGAGTGCTAACCCATGGTACAGAGGACACCATATACAAATTTATAAGTGTATATCCTCAAGGGATAGCGAGCCTGTATAGGAGTCCGCAAGCCTCCTACCCTAGCTATAGTCAACCTCGTCCGGAGACCTCGCAAGGTTAGTCCGTAGATTTCCACCTCTCGGTTCACTTAACATTTGACATCAGCCTAGCATGAATGCATATTAACTAGGACTACTAATGTGAATCTCTAATGGAAACTATCCACATGCCCATATACGTGGATAATCCGATTGTGGACCCTCAAAGTTTCTTAATCATATTCCCACACAACTATACAATTAATTAATCGTATCAGATAATGGATCACAATCCATATGTCCATTCTAAGGTGGCATGATGATCACAACAATTCGTAGAGCACCAAGTTGACTCCCTGCAGATATGCGAGATGCCTTCAGATCAAACTTGTCTCCGATAACCACGACCTAAGCCCTTCATCATCCACCCAAGAATATAAACCAAGGTCCACATCTGTACCTCAGGACATGCCTTACCGGTGGACCGGTACCCGTCGGTGGATTTTTTTACTTAAAACCAGGCTTTGTCGGTAGGCTCACCGGTGGACCGGTGCCTACTGATGGGTCATCTCTCTGAAATTTCACAGGGCGTCGCCCACCGGGGGCCCCTTTTTCCTATTAAATACTCACTGTCAGTCGGCTCACCGGTACCCACCAAAGGTCCCTTTTTCCTATAAAGGGTCTGGTTGTACTTCCGTAACTGAGACACGTGGAATACATAATGAACTGCTGCAAGTTGTGGTGGTAAAGCGACTCAATATGCAACCCGCCAAATCCGTTCAAGAACTTCGAATAGTCCGACGTCTTGTGGAGGTAGGTTTCCTTTCTTGCTGAAGCGCATCACCCCTTTCATAGGTGAAACCTTGAGAAACACGTGGTCTCCAATTGCGAATTCTAGGTCTCTTCTTCCTCGATATGCATAGCTCTTCTGCCTTCTCTGTGTCGACTTCAATCTCTCCCGAATAAACTACACTTTGTCGGTGGCTGCCAAACGAGCTCTGGTCCAGGTATATTTCTCTCACCCACTTCTGCCCAACAGATAGGTGAACGGCACGGTTTTCCGTACAAAGCCTCGAAAGGAGCTATACCAATGCTCGAGTGATAACTGTTGTTGCACGAAAACTCTACTTGAGATAGAGTTCTCCCTAACTACCACCAAAGTTCAGCACACATGCTCTCGACATGTCTGCCAGCACCTGATTGACTCTCTCGGTTTGACAATTTGACTTCGGGTGATATGTTGTGCTAAAGTTTAACTGCGTGCCCATGGCTTTCTGCAATGCCTCCCAAAATCTGGACGTGAAGCAGTCTGAAACGATGCTCACCAGCACTCTGTGTAGGCGTATAATCTACCACACGTACAACCAAGCAATTTCGTCCGCCGACGCTGCAATCCGAACTGTTAAGAAATGAGCGGATTTGGTCAATTGATCTACGAATACCCAAATCGAATCCAAGTTACCTCTGGTCTTGGGCGATCCAACCACAAATCCATGGTGATGTGCTCCGACTTCCACTCTTCAATAAGTAAAGGCTGAAGAAGTCCTGCTGCTCTCTTGTGTTCGTCCTTGACCTGCTGACAAGTAAGGCATCGTGCAACGTACTGAGCGATCTCTCTCTTCATGCCCGGCCACCAAAAGTTCTTGCTTACATCTCGATACATCTTGGTGCTCCCTGGATGAATAGAGTAACGTGACTTGTGCGACTCCTCCATAATCTCCTTTCTGGTCGCCTGATCGTCTAAAACGCAAAGACACCTCTGGTAATTGGACCTCATCTCTCCAAAAAGGTGCATTTCTTCAATTTGGCGTATAGCTAGAGATAGAGCAACGTTTGCAACAAAATCCGAAGATGCTCCTCGTGCTCCTCCATAGACCTCGAGTAGATCAGGATGTCCACAAAGATAACAACGAATTGATCCAGGTGCAGTGTATGATGACTAAGAAAATGTAATGACCCGAACCGTTGGAGAAGGACAACGACTAAACCTGACAACAATTTTTTTTTTGTTTTGTTTTAGTTATTTTATAAATTCTTAAATTATCCTCGTATCCATTTAATCTCATAATTATGATATCTGCATGATATGTCGTACATAACCATGTTTTACATACTCATACATATACACTTAGGGTTAAAACATGGAAGTTTAGTAATTAAATGAATACATGGTAGGATTGTAATTACCCTAGCGGCACTGTGGTAAATAAAGGGTGGCAGTATTGTAAATGTGGGTAGTTGTAGAGATAAGGGTATTAGTTTAGGAATTG
>JAUPMG010252553.1:0-36631 GCA_031762675.1 Pachysandra terminalis | reverse complement strand
CTAGGAGTCTGGGACTTAAGCAATCCATTGTGATTCCCCAGTCTTTCCTGGGAACCAACTTGATAGAGCATTCAGAACGGAAACTCATATCCTCCAACACTAACTTCTCTTTATTATTCTACCTTCTTGTTTTGTTGCCACGTCATTGTTCATAGAAGGTGGCCCAAGAAGAAAGCTTCTTTTCTTTTGTCACTGATAAAAGAGTGATGCTGGACAACCCAAATCTTGTGATTTGGGCTATTTAGGTCTTCTTGATGCTTGCATCTCTGAGATAGCAATGGAGAAAGAGATCATGTAAAGAAGGGAGAAGAGAGATAAATCTAAGAATCTCACTGCCCGTACCTTGAATCAATTTGGAGTTTCATTTAAGTTACCATGATAGAACAACTTGTTTAAAATGAGATATAAAAGCTTGTTGGTTGTTGCATTATACATGCTCCCATGCCTTAGTACGACTATAGTAAGCTTTTCTAACAGCTTGAGCTTTTAGAGTAACTGGTGTTTCACAAATGTAAAAAAATTCAGATTTCATTGTTGCTTGCTCTTCCTTATAGCTGAAATGAGGCCAGCTCCGTGAAGTAGGAAACCTCGGTATGAAGGTTCCAGGCTATTGGATATAACAAATGCCACATCTTTTCAAAGTTGTATCTGTCCAATTCTTGAAATATTGAATGCATCACTCTATTTGTGGGCTCATTTGCAAATGAATGTCAAACTGTTCATCAGGCGTAGCAAATCAAAGTCAAGTAGTGCCAAAGATATAAATGTAGAAAATGTCCTGATACTTTTGAATTCCCCATGTTCACGTGATCCAGTTAAGAAGAGTGATTAAGGAGGAGCAAGTAAACAAAAAAGATCATTGAGGAGCATTGGTTTGGGAAGGATTGAAATAAAAAGTGAGATTAGAGAGGAGTAATAGTACAAAAGAGTGATTGGAAGGAACAAATTTTATTTTCTTATTTGTTATTTTTATTTTTTGTAATGCATAAATCTTAGGAGTTTGACAACACATTGAATGTATTGGGTTATGTGTATTTGGATTTGGCTCGGAGTTGACTGTATCATTAGTTTCTTTTAGGCTGTAGTATTTTTGCAGGAAAATCGTAGTAAGGAGAAACTTTTTGGAAATATTAGATTTTGTTTTTAATAAAATACAAATTTTGGAAAATGACTTATAAGGATGATTATACTCTTCGAATTATCACACCAATTATTGTTACACTTGATCCAACCCACTGCATCTCTCCCTTTAAAATTGATGGCCTCCTTTACTCTTAATTGAAGTAGAATCTAATGTTGCCCACTCTTTGTTCAGATATAGAGATGAAGTGTTTAGAATGAGTTTATTTAATGTAGGATGAAGACTTTTGCATCATTCCATTGGAGGCTATAGCATACCAGAAGCCTGTTATAGCGTGCAACAATGGGTGCCCTGTTGAGACAATTAGGGATGGGAACACGAGATTCCTTTGTGAGCCAACCCCACAACATTTTTCACAGGCTATGGTGAAATTTATTAGTGATCCCCATATGGCAGAAATAATGGGCAGAGAAGCATGGCAACATGTCAGTGAGTAATTCTCAACCAAAATATTTGGCCAGCGGTTGAATCGATTATTGTCAACATTGCCCGGGGAAAGAGGAAGTGAGGTGAAACTAATATAGCAAAGGCTGAAGTTGCATGGCCTCTACACATTTTTCTTGTTTGATTCACTGATGGGTTTTCAAAAATTCTTCGCAGTGGCTAACTTGATTGTCTTTTCAACATTTACATGTTCATATGAGTAGGTCAGAGCTTCAACAGATTAATAGAGGATATTCTTAACAAATGTTTCCATATGCTGATGAAGTTGTTTTAACATTTTTAGCTATCACAAAGAAAAAAAAAGTGGATGTGGTTTTAGATTTTATTTGTACAAGGTTAAGGTTTTGTCCTTTAATATTGAAAAAAATATATGGATTTCGTAGAGAGACATAACATTATCAAGGTTTTTCTTTTTATTTGCTCCATTTTTGTTTGGGAAGAAATAAATGATAATATCAATGCTTATATGTATCTCGAATATTCTAATTTTATTTTTATTTTTCACCTTTTAACTCCCATTGGATATAACCTATATTCATATCTATGACATTGTACTATCAAATAATGCAATTCAAAATATTGTTTTCGAACCTCCTTGTTTTAAATCCAGCAAGGCACTATGTGATAATATAAGTTGTGCTGCTTTATGAGGAGTTGAAACAACAAAAATTTTGTCAAAAATTCTCTATAAAATGCCAATTTTTATATGTACTTGTAAAAATCTATATCTACACAATGCCTCAACAGTTTAACGGCAATGGATTGTGCAACGCCATTATTGGCAGCATTGCATTTGGATGCTTTGCATCATTAATAGCCAATGAGTTGCTTCTCACTTCAGTCTAATGTAATCCACTTCTATCAGTAAAGATTTCTGATTTTTTTTTTATAAATCTTTTATTAGTCAAATAATTTCTCATTAGTCAACTAATATTGCTTATTGTTTGTTTCTTTCAAATACTTTTAGAAAGATCTTAGAATCAAAGTTTGACTGTTTTTTTAATTGTTGTTGAGTAACATTAGAGTTACCAAAAAAAAATTGACAATTGAGTAACATTAGAGTTTAAGGAAATATGAATTTTAGCAATGGTAACAGGATTGTTTAAGGAGTTTGGGCTTCATGTGTATATATATTTTATATAAAAAATAATTTTAATATTTTCAAACTCAACCAAACCAAAGTTTTTTGTTACAACTTCGGTTTGGTTTGATTTTTGGTTTTATTCAATATATAATTCGGTTTACTTTTCAGTTATTTAAATTGGTTTCTATTTCTATTTCGATTCGGTTCACTTTTTGGTTAAGTGTTATTTAATTCAGTTTAGTTTAGGTTTGACAACTAAACCAAACCAAACCAAATGAAATACACCCCTAAATAGAATTAAATTATTCCAATATAAAACCACTAAATAATTACTATTAATTACCTCATCAAGTTTTAATCTATAGTAATAATTATAATTGTAATTAATGATAAATTACTCTATATCTATCTCTCTAACGTTTGGTTATTCAAAATGTTTCTTATTTAATTCAAATTCAAGCTTTAAAAATCAATTAATTTATATCAAAATCTATTTCGTCAGTGCAATCCCAATAATCGGATGAGCCCTTTCTAAAGAAGAAACAATGTCTATTAATTCTGGGTTCTAAGGGCTATTAATGATAAAATACTCTCTCTCTCTCTCTCTCTCTCTCTCTCTCTCTCTCTCTCTCTCTCTAAATCATCATTTGATTATTAACTTCTTGGATATTTCATAATAAATATTTTATAGATTCTCTGTTTCAGATGACAGTATAGGAAGCAAAACAGGATTCAATCTCTACCTATATCTCTAACGTCCAGTAATTAATTTCAAACAAACAATTAAAAATTAAAAACAAAGCTTAACCAATCATTTAATTAACATTAATTTTTATTGGGAGGGTAGAAGGACACCAACTGAAACAATTAAAAGATGCATAATCTCAATAATTTACTACACCAATAATTTCTCAAATGACTCTTTCATATCCTATTCGTAAGTAGAATTGATTATAAAAGGTTATGCCGAAGATTAATCTCACACACTTCCTTGCCAGATCAATTGGATTAGAACTCATTAATCATCATGCGTTAATATCTTGCCAGATTATTTTTCCTGATCGATTTCACTATATTTGTTCTATCACAACAAGTTAGTATCTTCACCAATTTTTGTCCTTTTATTTTGATTTTGAATTTCAATTACATCACACATATCTTCCCCATTATTTTTCCTTGTTTTGATTTTGAATTTCAATTATATCACAGTTCAATTCACACTAATCACAGCTTGTTATTATCTTCATTTTTTTTAAAGTAATAGTTCTATTATACAAAGCATCTACTTGCCGTCGTAAGATCCGAAAAATCCAATAAAAACAGTTAACTACAAACCAAAATAATGTCGAAGAAAGATCTCTTAATATTATCTGAAAATCATATTCAACAATGATCTTTGGATAAATTTGCATCAGCTTATTAATAAAAAAAAGGATAAGATTATTATATTGTAACAACTGGACCGACATATTTGTTTATTTTCTTTGATGAAAGTTCAATCATTGAAGATAAGTATTATCACGAGGAGTGTGATGATGACAAGGATCTGGGAACAAAGCTTTAGTTAATCTCATGATAACTACTAGACAAAAATACCAAAATCTTAATTTCTTTCAAAAGTGTGAAAAATAGAAAGGTTATTTATGTTTATTAATAAACTAAAGATTATATTTGGTTCCAGGATTTTTAAATCAGATTAGGGTTTTTTTATATATTGGTTCTCTATTTATTAATATATATATATATATATATATAACAACTTAAGAATAAATACAACAAATACGGGTTTGCTTTTCGGTTTGTCAAATTGGATTCAGCTTTTTATTAAGATCAGTTTTCTTTTTATTATAATATCATAACCTTATAACCTTATGATGAGTTGTAATGGCCTAGACCACCTTCTTATTATGTAATTATATTCTATTCTTTGTTGTGACTTTATCTGCTGTACTGATCGCCAATCGGACAAGATCCAACCGTGCGATGGTATTTGTGATGATTTTGTGGTCCTTGTATGATGCATAGTAGTTTAACTTGATTTTCTTGAGCCAATGCATTGTTGTAAATTTCATGTTGTGATGAGGTATATGGCTTGGATTGAGTAGTTAATTTTGAATGGCTTAGATGTGAGTGGTTAAAATTTGATGGTTGAGACTGAGTAGTTAGGATTGGATGGCCTAGATTGTGCCACTTGGCTTTGGGGTATCTTGCATGGGAAGCTTAAGAGACAAGCTCATTTGGTTTGTTTGGTTGTGTGGCTTGGTTGGGATGCTTGGAGAAGAAGGATCTTGCTAGTGTAAATTTCATCTTGGATTGTTGCTTGATTCAAATAGGTAAGTGTAAATTCATGAATGTAATTAGATAAATCTTAGTTTTCTCTTCAATCTCATATGATTCATGTTTGTTGTTTTATTGAATGTAGATAGTTAGTTTTAATGATTAGATTATGGTTATTGTATGTTTTGCTTGCTTACATTTCGCATATGATCATCTACTTATCCTTTTGTGTTGAGAAGCCTAAAAATAATAATTTTTGGACTGTTCACGACGTTCGGCACGCCGAATACATCGCCGAACTCTTTCTGGGCGAAGGGTGAACCCCTCGGTGCGCCTGAAAGGCCGTCGAGTATGAACATCTTGAACAGGTCGCCGAGGACCAGTTCGGCTAGCCGAAATGGACCTCGGTGCGCCGAAGGGATCGCCGAGAAAGGACCCCCGGATTTTGTCGCCGAATCTCAGAGATGTTCATCGAGAGGGTCGTCAAACCAAGGTTCAGTGCACCGAAGGGGTCGCCGAGGTGGGTTTCGGTGCGCCAAAGACTTCACCGAGGACCCCGCCGAACCATACCATTTACATTTATGTTTTGATGTTTGTACATTGATACATGTTGTCATACATGGTGGTTCGAATTATGTTATATACTCACATGTATGGATGCTATTAGAGATGATGCCTTGAGAACGTAATTGAATGAAATGCTATATGAAACTACTTGGAGATATGTGGATTACATACTTTAGATTATTATATTTCACCATGTACACCACAAGATGATTGTTTAGTTAATGTGTTGTAACAACCTTAATAAAACATAAAATATTAATTTGAAAACTTAAACGGTGTATTCATGCTTGATTGATTAAGTTAAGTACTAAATTCATGAATTTAATTAGGTTTAATCTTAGATTTCTATACTTTTCCATATTATTCAAGTTCTTGCAAGAGTTTTGATGATTAATGAATGGATTAATGCTAGATTTTGATTTGATAATGTATTCATGGATGTAATTAGGTTAATTTTAGTTTCCTTTACCCTTCATATAGTTCAAGTTCATGTTTTAGTTATATGTTGAATGGATGGATTTGAATGCTAGTTAATGTGTTTTTCATACTTAAGAATGGTTCATTTTAGGATATGATTGATTTAGACATTGAGGAATGTGTTTGGAAGACAAACCCCTAAATTTTAGCCTGTTCGCGATGTTTAGTGACCTCCTCGGTGCGCCGAACGGGTCGCCGAACACATTCTGGGCCGAAGGCGGGTTGGTCGGTTTGCCGAACAGATCCCCGAGTATGAACACCCCGCCGAGATGGCCGCCGAGTATGAATGGCCCAGCGAATAAGTTTTGGTGCGCCGAAGTGTGCAGCGAAATGGTCACTGAAACTTAGTTCCCTGGTTTTGTCGCCGAGACACAGTTCGGTCCGCCTAGCTGGTCGCCGAGGCAGGCTTCGGTGCGCCGAAAACCTCACCGAAGACTCCACCTAACCTGATAGATTGGACTTATATTGATATTTATTCATGGATACACATTTACATGGTTAGTAATCAAATTTCGTGACATGTACACCGTAGTAGTATTTGTTTTGGAAACTTTCACATTATAACTTGAGTTAGGGAGATATTATGATAATATGGAACATGTGGAATATGCCCGGAGAAATCACAATTCACTTGGCACGTAACCTAGGGTTATCCCGATTCTTTTAAGTATGATATCATATGAGTTAAAATGCGATCATTTTATATTGTGCTTCCTCATGGACCCGATTTCATGGGATGATGAGATGTTGAGATATGGATGTTAGGCCTGGAACGGTCACTACACTTAGAGTTAATGGCACATCTAATACCTTCATCATGAATACGTAGTTAGCCCTACACTCTTGTTTTTCAGTGTTCCACTTTGTGTTGCTTGAATGATGTATTGTATTTTATGTGAGATTGTATTTGATACCCTGGATTGCGTGATTCTATGTGAAACTGTGTTTGGTACTCGGGGTTGTGTGATTCTATGTGAGATTGTGTTTGATACTCTCGATTGTGTGATTACACCATGTGCACTACTATTTGACTGTTTAGTAAGTGTGCACATCTCCACTTGCACAGCATTGACTCGAGACCATTGTATGGTCAAGAGTGTGACCCCTTGTTCCAAGACCTCATGGTTGTGTCTTGTTATTGGAAATGAGAGTGATGTGAAATTCACATCTAAGGAGGGTCTGGCTGGATTGGGTTGAGGATTTAGCTAACCCAATAGAGTTTCTCTTTGCCCGAGGGCTCTGTGCTAAGGACAAGAAAAGATAAGAAGGACCTCTGTAGTTTAGTCAAATGATCATGTTTTCTTGAGGGATCTGCAAGTTCATGCAAGTCTCGGTCTACGGACCACTGATAAAAAATTAGTGGGGGCATTGTGCCTCCTAGGTTGAAAACCCTTAAGACTACGATGTACACGTAGAATAGCCCTATTCCATGGATCGTACATACGGGGGATGCATTCAGGTTGCTGAGACATCCTGTGGTGCATTCAGGTTACTGGGACACCCCGAATAGAGGCTGAATCAGAAGGAAACATGCTACATTGACACTCAGACTTTGCATTTCATTCTAAACTGTCTATTAGATCACCATGGTGATGATTGTATTTAGGTGCACAACATGCATTAATAATAAATTTACCAAATTCATATTAAATTATTACGCTTTCTTTGTTTCTTGAACTTGGAATATTGTAAATGTTTAGACTCTAGGATTATACCTTATATATTCCTGAATTTATGTACTTATTGGCTTGTATAGCTCATGCTTTTTAGCAACCAACATTTCAGGCTCGTTAGTCATAGCGGCTGTTGAGGAGTTTGAGGTCTAGGTGGACCTTTCAGTTTGTAGAGCTTGGTCGATGAGAGACCGGGTTTGGGTATAGCACTCTGATAACATGATTAACATTAGTCTAGAGTTAGACATTCTTTTCTTAGAATTATCAGATTTAGATGATGTAATATTATTTACTTATATCTTACTAGAACATCATTTGAACTTCCGCTTATGTTTTGATTACTATTATCCACTCCCGTAGAAATATGGGGTGAAGGTTATGAAACAAATCAGAAAATCTCAGAAATTGGGAATTTTTGGTTTGGGTCGTGACATGTGCACTCTTCACAACACGTCATGGACTCTAGACCACAGTGGTCGAAGGGTATGACCCTTTAACCCGAGACCTCACGGTTGCGTGAGAGTGATGTGATCCCACATCTAGTGAGGAGACCGGCAGGACCGAGTTGAGGGAGTAGCTAACCCAATACGCTCTCCTTTGCCAAGGGGTATAAGACCCGAGGAGCAGAGATAGGCCTTTGTAGATTAGTCAAGTATCATGTTTTCCTGATGAATACCGCAGGTGACTTCAAGTCTCGGTCTACGTACCACTGATCAAAAATAAGTGGGGGGATTGTGCCTCCTAGGTTGAAAACACTTAAAACTACGATGTACACGTAAAATAGCCATATTCCTTAAACCGTTACGACAGGGGGATGATTTCAGGTTGCTGGAACACCTTGGGGCGAATTCAGGTTGCTGGGACACCCCGAATAGAGGCTGGATCAGAAGGAAACATTTCACATTGACACTCTATCAGAGTTTGCATTACACAGCATACTTAGATTGTTTGCTAGATCACCTTGGCAATTTTTATAACTTAGGCAAGCAGCATCGCATTTAATAATTAATCTGCCTCATGCATTGCATTTGTTGTGTTTCCATTCTTGTTTGTATTTGAATTATTGTGATTGTTTAGACTCTAGGATTTACCTTATGCATTCTTGAATTTACTTCTTACCGGCTTTATAGCTCATGCTTTTTAGCAACATTTCAGGAAACTTAGAAGGTATTGTAGCCGACAGGAGCTTCGTGGGTGAAGATTTATACGAGGAAGAAGACGATTTTTACGCACTCCAATGACTTGATTGTAATGTTTTGAACTTCTTTGTAATATTTTGATATACTTTTAGTTTTGATTCTTTTGGGAGGATACTTAGGGTAGTATATCCGCTGCTAATCGATGTAATTATGTATATAACTCTTCTAATTTCTTTTGTGAATGAAATTCATTCATTTTTGCTAATGTCTTTGAATCAACTACCACTCTCCTTCCGAGGAAGTGAAGGTCATTATCTGGACCCCTCTGGGCCCCAGTGGTCTATTGGGTTTGGGTCGTAACATGAGTCCAGCAAAAATATGAGGATTTATTTCTAACAATTACTACATTATAAAATTGATGTTTTGATCATTAAGGATACACGATAAAAATGGACTAGCAATGATATCGAGGAGTATGTCAAACCAATGTGAGTTGTTCTTTCTTTTAGAAGTAACACTGAATATCCATTGTCTTCTTTAATATAAAAATGAATTTTCTTTACTACTACCAAATATCAAATTACTATAATATATTTTTGTCTTGTTTCCAACCTTCAAATAATTTAATAATCATTTCATTTATCAAACTATTTCTACGAATAAACCTGCACCGAGCATTCACTTACTGCCAATTGACTCTGTAGCAATCGAGATAGCATCTCATGTTGTAGTCCAATACAGGATGGCGAGACTTGATTGCATTAAGAATGAGGTAACAATCATATGTTACAATTGTTTTCTTAATAACACTGCAAGGATGCTAATAAAATTAAAAATTAATTAATGCAAGTATAGAGGACTATATAAAATCACACACAGCAAGTATGTTGTGCAACGAGTACGATTTCATCAATCAATGCTACTAACATTACTCCACCAATCCTACAAGGACTTATTAGAAGAATGTGTTGCGACTGAAAATAATGAAGCTGCCCTAATACTTGGAATGGTAATATACTACAACTTCTAACCTCCTAGGTTTTTGATTCTATTTAATATGTTTTTATTAATCAATAATTATTTATTCTTCTCAAATGTGGTCATTCAAACAAAAAAAAAATATTATAATAATACTAACATACATTTTTTCAAAGCTACTGCTTTTGTCTGGTGATATTCCCACCGACTACCCGTATCTTGTAATGGCATCATCAAAATACAACCATACACTATATGCATTAGGAATGATAATGTTCCAACTAGCTCAGCTTGCTGGTATGAACGAACCAATTACATGGGTTAGAAATTGTTGTTCAACCATGTGTTTCTTTGCTTATGAGCATTGTACTTTTATCCATACAATACGGTCATTGGAATGATAGCTATGTCCTTGTAATTTTTATTTCATAATTAATGTTAAATTTTAAAGTTTAGCCATCCAACTTGGTTGATACGTACTCTTAATGTTGTAGAGATTTAGGCTTGAGTAGACTATGGGCTTGAATGTTGACTTTATCTCCATCAATTTGATTATTTAATTATTTTTTTATAAGTAAACAGGTTGATAATTATTTAATTACTTTTTTATAAGTAAACAGCTTGATAGAGATGGAGAGTTGGATGGAGCAGATGATCAAGATACTTTTTTATACAATGAATTCGCTACAAATATGAAGTAGAAGAATCGCAAGAAAGTAAATTATAACAACACCGAAGTAAAGATGGATGCAAGCAGTTTCAAGATAGTTGATCTGAGCTATAACACAAATTTCAATTCAAAGTGATTTTGTGCAATTCTAGATCTGTAATTTATCTCTCATTGATGACGTTGACAGGAAAACTTATTAGCAATAATCCTTATTAATGGAAGAGGGTTACTAAGCAAGAGCTTGTGAAAACTTGTGTTTAGCTAAACTTATTAGCAATAATCCTTATTAATGGAAGAGGAATACCAAGCAAGAGCTTGTGAAAACTTGTGTTTAGCTAAAGAGACTTATGTGCACCCGGAGAATATAATTGTAACTTGTAATTTTGTCATATTATGTATAAAATTTCAAAAAAAAATAAACTATAGAGACATAATTTTTTTTTTTTTTAATAATTATTACTGTGTCCAAATACTAATACCTCATAAACAGTGTTTTTATATTTATATTTTTTCAATACTTATTGGTGTTTTCATATACTAATATCTTATTAGATAGATCATTCCAACCAAGTCAATATACCCTAAGATATGACAGTCACCCAATTAAACACATGCCTTCATATGACAATTGTAACAAATCATTGTAACTTTTAAAGAAAAAACAAAAAAATTGCATGCACTACAAAATACATGGTTTTTGCCGGCAGTCCAAAACCGTCGGGATATATACTATGACCGTCATCTAAACAATTCTAAGCGGTCTAGTAAACCACTAAGAAATCCCTCGCCGGGGAAGGAATTTTCAGCGGTCTTCACAGGAGTTTACTAAGACCGCCGACAAATCGAAGGTTTTCTCGGCAGTGTTAGACTGTCGAGAAAACAATATTTAACGGCTCATTTTGAGGTTTAACGGCGGTCAACGACTGTCGCCTATATCTTATATTTCTCGGCGGTCCCATACTGCTTGCAAAGATGGCTAATTAAACGGTTTATATTCTTATTCTCAGCGGTCCTATAGGACCGCCAACATATAGTATGTTTAACAGCGGTCTTTTAGGACCGCCGTTAATAGTTTTTTTTTTTTTTTTTAACATTTCCCTGTTTCTACAAGATTACGAACCTATAAATAAACCTGTACAAGGGCAAACACTACAATTCAAGTCTATTATACCTACAAGTAAACCTGTATAAAAGCAAACACAATTCAAATCTATTAAACCTACAAGTAAGTAAACCTGTATAAGAACAAACACAATTCAAGTCTATTAATTAAACTTACAAGTAAACCTGTAAAAATATATACATGTTATATATATGAAGAATATATATAGGATGATTCAAACACAATTATATCTATTAATATCTAATTCAACAACAAACACAAATGTCAAAGTACATATATATAATGAAACTAGTGACGAAAAATGCTGATCATGAACGTCTTCGGGCCACTCCTAATCTCCTCCACCCTACAATACAGATCATATAGACTAATTTAGTTGTCATGCTTATAGAAATTAAAAATAAAATATAAGTAAAGACTATAGATATAAGATCTAATCTAGATTCTACCTAACGAATCATACTGAATATCAAACGCTCTAATGCAACCACTTTATCCTCTGTCTGGGACTGCGCAGTAGCTAGCCAAGAAATCACATCATCCCTCTGAGCATTGCCAGCAGCTAGACGAGAAATCTCATCATCCTTCTGAAAGAACTGGGCAGTCACGTCCTCTAAACCCGCTCGCAAGGTATAGATGTCTGCCTCTTGACTCATGCTAGCCTATCTCCCGGAGGACTCTGGCCACAATCAGGTTGGGGTATGTCCCATCCCCATCCCGCGAACCAGCCCGCACGTCTCGAATCCCTTGACCCGAGAGTATATGTCATCATGGGCCATGCTGTCCTGTGAGCCCTCTGGAAGCATCGCTCTTAATTCTTGCATTTCCCTCTGTATGCAAAAGAGAAGAAATAAGGAATATAATTGGAAAGCAACATAAGCATTCATTCAGTTTTTGTATCAAAATTCAATTAGATCACCACTACAAAATTCTCCCATTTAGCGATTGGAAAGCAACATAAGCTTTCATTCAATCTTTGTATCAAAAGTCAATTAGATCACCACCACAAAAATTCTTCCATTTAGCGGTTAGCCACTAGGTAACCACTAGTGTGCTTTTTAGGTAGCCTTTGATCCAAACTTGTATTTTATCCTAGAAAAGCTTTTGAACACCTATAATATGTTAAACTAAGTATGTTAAGCCTATTCACAAGGCTTTTGAACACCTATAATATGTTAAACTAAGTATGTTAGGCCTATTCACAAGTCCTATAAGTGCCTTTATAAAAATTTGGCCACCTTAAACCACTTTTTCACTGATTTTGATTTTGAACTAGACCTTGATATTTTGCAAATGTGGGGGGAATGTGATTTTTATGATTTCTATAGCTTACGCAACCTTAAATATATCTACTCACATGTTTGAATTAGATTTTATTGCTTTGTATAATCTGTTATGTTGATATGTGTGTTTTTGGATGACTACCTGTGCTGAATTTGGCTAGGACCATGAAATTTTGCAAACGTAGGGGGAATGTGATTTTTATGATTTCTAGAATTATAATTTGAAATTTTTTTATGATTTTGAAATCAACTGATTAGCATAGGATTAAATATCTAAATCAACTCGACTATGAGGACATTCAACCTATGCTTAGGTAGTTAAACCCTAATGAATTATAACCCTAAATGTATATATACATTTATCTGTGGTTGCTTGAATAAATTCAGGTGTTGCATAAATGCTAATTGGTTGAAACATCCTTAGCTCGTCTGTTTAACAACCTATACAAAGTACAGTTATTTCTTCTTTGATATCCATAGAACCTACACAGTAAAACTAGTTCAATGTGAAATTCTATTTCTTTAACATCTGAACTGTTCTCTCTCTGGATATTCCCTAGAAACTTTATTTACCTAAGGTTCAAGATTTATTATCAATCATTTTAATTTACCAGCTCTCCCATATACATATTATGCTCTTTGGTTCAGTCATGTCAAGAAAACCTCAGCATACTCCTAATTGACCCAAACACATCCTCAACATTGATACTATGAATCCAAATCCATGCAGCAATGAATCAATTCAAACAATTATTTTTTTTATAAACAAATTTAAGCAATCCATATTAAGGGTAGCTGATTGAAACAAAACCAGAGAAGAATCAAGAAACCTTATCTAAAACAGAATTCATCTTGTATCCTGGTTTCGTAAGTTCTTAACTTCACGAATTCTGGCTTTAGTTTTACCTAATACTAAGCCCCGACCCCATTTTCTGGTATCAGAATCAATTTGTTCTTTTTTTCATGTAAATTAAGTCACAGAACCCTAATTAGCCCCTAATCAGTACAACATAGATCAAAGAATCACTGAGGGACGGCGAGCAACGGATTTCGCCAGTGAGCGAGATTGTTGGTGATGGCTTCAAAGTCTAAGCGGGAGAGAATGGATTTCGCCAGTGAGCGAGAGACGGTGAGCAAGCCGAGCGAGAGGGAGAGGGGAAGAACCACGGGAGAGAAAAGAGAGAACTCGAGGAAGAAGAAGAGAGAAAAGAGAGAACGCGAGAGGAAGAAGAAGGAAGAGAGAAAAGAGAGAACAAGCGAGGAAGAGGAAGGATTTTGTGGGTCTAGGTACAGCCTATTCTCGACGGTCTTTACTAGACCACCGAGAATAGAATTATATTGCTCTGACGTCTATACTAGACCGCCGAGGAATACCAACATTTTCAGCGGTCTAATAAAGACTGTCGTCATAGTTAAACTATACTCGACGGTCAAAGAAAGCCCGCCGATAAAGGCTTAATTAACCAAGGAAAATTCTCGCGCAAACGGGGTATTTCTCGCCGGTCTTAATAAACCGCCAAGAAAAGGTTAATATCATGGGAATTTCTCTACACGAATGGGGTTTCTTGGCGGTCTAATAAAAACAGCCAAGATAAAAACCTTTAACGGCGGTTTTTATTGGGCTGCTGGTAAAACTCGCTTTTCTTCTAGTGATGTATGTATATATTGGAATCATAACTCAGGTGGAATGAGCCTATGTTATATTTATTGCTTAGAATCAGTTGGAAAAATATAAAAATTATTAAAAAACAAAAGTATGACATAAGAAAAAATGGAGTGTCCAATTACACAAAACTTTTGACACGAAAACAACACAAAAATGATATTCAATTTTTTTTTTAAGTATTTTTCTTTCTTCAATATGCTGATAATGCAAACTTGGAAAATAAATAAATAAAAAACATCAATAAAAAAATTAATGCATCCTTTGCATTTATCTATTACTTAAAACTCATTTAAAAAATTTCTCATTTTAATTTTTTTAAACGCGAGCAACGCACGTGCATTATTACTAGTTAATTAAAAATAATTAACTAAATGATATTAATAAATAATGGCTTTTAAAATATAAAATACACAAAATCACAATAAAACCAACAACATATAACTTATTAATTACAAGTAGTTGCAACTTCTATTATAAAACCACCATCTTATAATAATTACAAGTAGTTATAATTTCTATTATAAAATCAAATAGTCAAAATTTAAGTTACTTATAAAGGATAATTATATAAATATTAATTGTCAATCTATTTAAAATTTAATAAGATTAATTTTTTTTATATATTTTCACAAGTAGTGTGATTAGTAGTATATAATAAGTTATTGCACTAATAACATAATGACTTTTGTATAGAAAGTATCATTAGGATTTGGAGTCAATGGTAAGAAGATGAGGTGTTTTCTCTGTTGGTGTTGCGATCGAATCTCACCTATCGCTCTGTTGAATGGACTTAACTTTATTTATAAATAGCTTTTATAAATTCTTTAGGCTGGGCCGGGCTAAATAGACACATGCTCAAGCCTGGCCCAAAAATACAATCGGGCCTTAAAATTTAACCCGACCCTACGGGCTATATACCCTTACCCAAGCCCGCCCACACATAGGGCTGGGTTGTTCGGGCTGGGCAGGTCACCTAGCCCGTTGCCACCCCTACCCTAAACCCTAATAACTAAACCTTACAAAAATATTAAACCCTAAAAGAAAAAAAAATATCACACATTCTACTATTATCATAATTTAGATTTTACTTATTTTATATTTTATATTATTAGATAAAATAATTTTTATCTGATTTTTAAATTAGATAAAAAATTTTATCTTTAAAAAATACTTTTCTCACCGTTCGAACATGTCTTTAATTGAGTCTCGCCAAATGACAATATTTTATTGCAAGGGAACTCTATGAGTTCCCGCGTATGACACTCATTTTTCTTATTTAAACCCTTAACACAAGCGCGCAACCACCACTCCATAATAAATAAGGACACAAATTCAAACCCCAAATTTACTCCACATGCCTCCTACACGCTCTGGGTAGACACATCCCTACAAGTGAATTTACCATATTGCACATCTTTACAAGTGAATTTACCATATTGCCCTTGCAGGCCCATCATGAGGCACAACATGATAAATTCACATGTGAGGCTGTGTCTACCCCACAGCAAATCCATCCCCCTACACAAGGGGATGTTTCCCACCGTCTCAAACAAAGGAAGACAAATTGGACAAGTCTGTTTGTAGAGTCGCCATATTTTTAATTACATGTGAAAAACAACATATTCTTAAAGAAAGCCTGGATATCTTAGGTGCTTTAATCCGGACCATTATTTGACTAACTTGTCAAACGGTATTGTATAAAAAGGAAATTAACAAGAAGGTGAGATAATAAAAAACAGAGGAAAAGAAAAAATTAAAAGAAAGCCAAACCAAGTTCACGTGGCTACTTTCAATCCTAGTTCTAAGCTTCCTGCAGCTCTCCTTTTTTGAATAATTTCCAAGCCATCGCTATTAGGTTTACTTGTAGAAAAAGTATCATAACCATGTGAAAAACATTCCGTCTACACCGATCCGTTGTTTCCCTTCTGCATAGATTGGAATTTAAAAACGAGTGGCGTTAATTTTGGTTTTATTTTTAGATCGACTTGATGTTAGACAGATTTTATTATCCCTTAATCTGATTTAACCTAATTTTATTAGTCTGAAGAAGAGAAAGATATAGAAGAAAAAAACCCCATTTTGGAAATAGAATATTTAGGATCCAAGATCATAAGCATCAATATATAGCCATACGGTCGGTTTTGATTCCAAGGTATCTTTACATAATTCTAATTTTTTGTTTAAATAATTTTTAGTTGACTCCAGCAAAATCATGTTTGTTGTATGTTAGTTGTGAATAATATACACGAAAAGATATATCTTCTGTAATCGCCCCAGGTCGGGTGGATTTTAGGTTGATCGGGTTAAAATGGAGTCGTCACCATCCATTGGTTCGGGGTGTAGATGGTCACCCATAGTTTTATTAATTAATTACAAAAATAGACTAAAATTGTGGGATTTTAGTGGTCTAACCAGAAATTAAGGCAAGGGGTTTATTTGAGAAGGTGGGAAGGTGTTAAGCACCCACTCTCTGCCGGTCTAACCGGTTACCCAGTTCGACCGGTTACCCAGTTCAAAGATTGTTTGACCACTTTTTTATTCTAAAAATAAACTAAAATTACTAAAATCTTAGAATATTCTTAAAAATCTAAAAGAGAAAAATTACTAAAATAAATTCTAAAAATGTTTTTAAAAAAATTCTAAGATCTTAAAAATACTAAAGTTACAAAAAAAATAGTATGTATTAACAAAGATAAATTTCTAAAAAAAAAAATCAACATGCTAAATATGCCAACAAATCCCATTCTCACTTTATAACAAGAGTTAGGCAAATATAATTCAACAAAAAATTCAATGGCCGAATACGAATAAAAAAAAAATTTATATCAAACATTCAACTCTTCTTAACCATGATTAACATCAACAAAGAAATTACTAAAAACACAGCAAATTTAAATGATACCTGCTGCTGTGATTCTTCCACTGTGCTTTCCTCTGCTTTGGGCTCTTTGACGAGCTCGGCTTGAGAGGTGGCGGTAATGGTGTTCGGCCTCAAGTTGGGTGACGTAGCGGTAATGGTGTTCGGCTTCAAGTTGGGTGAGAAAATAAGTAGAAGATGAAGAACAGCAAAGCCCCAGACAAACGAGACCTAAGGGTTCAAGTCTTTTTATGGTTTTGGTTTTGCCTATACAGAGAGAAGAAGAAGATGGAAAACAGGGGAAGGGGAAGAAGGGCAATGGGGTTCAGTTGATGTTTATGGGTTCAAATGATGGGTGGTGGGGTTTGATGGAGGTGCTGCTCTATGGGTTTGATGTTGCTGTAATGGGGTTGAACAATGGAGTTGAGTGAAGCTCAGTTTTCTGAAACAATGGTGAAAATGGTGTGGGTTTGAGTGCAGAGAACAGGGACGGATGTGGGTGTGTGAGTGCATCAGCAGGGGGAGAGACTGGCTAAGAGAGAGTGGAGGAAGAAGGTAGAAGCAGAAAGGAAGAAGAGGAAAGAGGGAGAGCTGCTGATGGTGGCGTGAAACAGAGAGAGAATAGGGGGTGGTCGGTGTTTGATATCGGGGGTTGGAATAGAAGAAATTGAGGGAGAATAACAGAGGGATAAGGGGGTGAAAGGTTTTCAGGTGGTGGTTGCTTTGATTGAATAGAGCTGGGGTTAGATTGCAAGTGGTTTAGATGGGGTAACAGAAGAAGAGTGGAAGGAGGTTGGGGTTTTCAGCAGCACAAGAAGAAGAGGATGAAAAATACAGAGTGGAAGAAGACAAGAAGAAGAAGAAGGAGAAAGAAGAAAGAAGAAACAGAGATAAAAAAAAATGAGATGGAGAAGAGGAACAAATTACCCGACGCCGTCTCCGTCAGAGCTCGCCGCCGCCGTCGCTGCCGGATTGAAGAGATTGGAGTTTAAGATTTCTGTTTTTTTGGTTTTCTCGGATTGAAGAGACGGAGTTGTTTCCGGAAGTTTCAGTGTCGATTTGGATTGGAATCAATGGGGTGCTCCCGGAAATGGTACGGTTGAAGCTTCACCGGAAAATAGCATTGTCGTCGGTTGGCGGCGTAGGAGAAATGTTGAACTATAAGGATTAGGGTTTTTGAAGGGCTTGGTTTATAGAGAAGAAGATGAATAGTAAAAGAGGAGGGAAGAGAGAGTCTTTAGTTTTCCAAATTTTCTTTTTAAAAGAAAACCTTAAGCTCTGTTTGGCTGGGGTTTCTTCGACATTAAGAAGAGGGTTGGAATTGTTCAGAAATTTCTAAAAATCTATAGGGGTCTTGGGGGATTTTGAAATAAAAAAAAAAAAGGATATAAATGAACAAAATCAGTTAGGGGTCTTTTGAAATTTAAAGTTTTTTTAGGGGGTTTATTTAAATAACAAATTCTTTTAAGTTTTATTTGAAATATGGGATCTAATTTGTTGAAGATGCTTTTTGGGAGTTAAAATATTTTTGTTTGTACACGTGGCGAAATTTTCCACCACGCATACACGACAACAATGTGCCACTTCATCCAGACTTGCCATGTGGCAAATAATTTTACGAAAATTCTCAAAATGACCCGATGACTGTCTGAGCTCGGAATTGGGTGAATTCACAGTCGTTTTAAAGCTCTTGATTCAATTAAATATAAAATTAGAATTTTATTTTGACCTAAAAAATGTCATTTGGGCAAAAAGGCCTATTAGGGGTAAAATGGTCATTTTTGTCTCAGACCTCAAATCTGGTCAATATGGTACTTGTTTGAAAGCATTTTTTGTTTAGATTTCAGATTTTGAGTCGAAAATGAATTTTAGATAAGGAATTGAGTAGGTCAAGCTATCAGGGATATTTTGGTCATTTTCAAGAGTTTTTGAGATTTCCTAGGAATTTGAGCGCTTGGTATAAATGAGATTCAGAGGGTGATTTGAAATTGCTAATTCTCAAGCCAAGCCTTTCAGGAGCTACAAAATAAGAGAAACTGCACATCAGTGCAAATTGGAGTGTCTACAGCTGTCCCTCTTTATCTGAGTCGCGAGTGACAGACGACAAAGAAAACATAACCCCAATTTGCACAATTCAATGAAATAATGCTTTATGTCAATTATTCTTCATATTTTGAACTTCCATTTTTTTTTTGTGTTTTCAAAAGATGTCCTATCAAGGGAATGTGTCTATTCCCGAAAAGGATAAGTGCTTGTCTTTCAAAAGGCAACATTGCTACATTTCATGAAGACAAAGCACAAAAGTCTAAATCTTTTTGAGCTGTGTATAGCTCGGAGGAAAAAGGGATTCAAGTTTCTTTCATTGAAAATAATTTTTTTTCTGGAAAATCAATTTATGAAGAATATGTTTGGCTAAAAGCATCGTTTAATTCATGAACTTGAAGATTACTAAATACTATGACTTATCAGAGTTAAGTCTAGTCATCATTGCGCTGCTTCAAAGGATTGGACAAGTTCCAACCTCAATTATTAATGTCGCAGAACTATCTAGAATCAGGTCCACTTGTAAGACGAGACTCAAAAGAGACAGAATTGCTTTTGACTAGACTAATTATTACAATACAATTTCTTATCTTCTTGCTTCAATTATTTCTTCAGCTTGATAAAATTTTGCACTTCTTTGCAGGTCTTCTCTTCTTGTTATCTTTAAATGAACTTCGTTGGCGGACGAACAAGAAGCCTTCATTTGAGCGTATTCCATTGAAAAGATGGCATGCTCTTTTCTACTTCATGAGGAGTTACAGCTTTGGGCTTGTTTTTTCTTTCACCTCTGCTTCTAGCTAATTCTAGCTCTTCTTTGGATTTCCTTGATGATTAGCTTTGCTCATTTTTCATTGATGTTGCAATGTTTTTCCACGAAGCCTTTATTCCGAATGATCCATCTTCATCTTCAATCATTTTCTTTTCATGTACCCTGTGGTATTTAAGGCTAAAAGGAAAAACAAAGTACAAATGCAAATATAGACGATTTTTTTATGCCTTTTTCACTTTTTTCTTTTTGTGATTTTTTTTTTACTTTTTTTTTTTAATTGAACAATTTTTTTTCTTTTTCTTTTTTTTGAAAATCCTAGATTTATCATCCTTACCTTCAACATTTTCTTTATTTTAAGATAATCAGAATAGCCAGATTAAACCACTTCAAATGAATAGTAAAAGTGTGATTGAACAACATTAGGGAATTGTAACCAAAATCTTAAGAGTTTAATTCACCCCCGATGATTATCAGAGCCAATGCCATCTTTTTGACTCTTGAGAGAATGAAAGAGATGTTCAGTCCGGCCTGATCAATACTGTCAGAATAAGACCAGACCAAGCTGTTCAATGATATCAAGCAGGATAACACATTCCCCAGTCTAGATAGAATGCTTTTACTTTTTTGGATGATCTGTACATACCGTTGTGCTCTGTTGAAAGTAGCAAGATGATTCCAAACTGATGCTAGAGGTTATTCTCCTCAACTGACTTCAATTTTTTTGTTTCTCTTCTCTTTTTTTTTTTTTTTTTTTTTCTTTTTTGCCATTTTTGCCTCTAGCGCCTGTTATTGTTTTCACCAAAGCCGGCTTCCACATTCTTTTTGTTCTACAACACCTTTGTAGGCTTTCATCATGCATGTGATTTTTTTCAAGCTTTTCCTTTCGTCATCACCAATCAAAATAGAGTTAAATGCCTTACAATTAAAGATTATCTTGATCAAAAGAGGACTTATCATATAGGACGAAACGAAGGCTAGGTTAGGTTTATGAAAAAAAGATAAAATGGCTAAAAGACAATATTTTTTATGGAATTGGTGAACTGGGATTGCCTAACTCTAGTACATTTCTCCTTTTTCTTTGAATTCTCTTAAATATTAAACTTGTTGCTCCAAGTATATTTTTTTTTTTCAAATGTGGAACTTTTGCCCCAATTTTAAGTGTTTCCCAATTTCCCTTCAAAAAATTTTTTTGGACTATTTGATTTTTTTTACCCAATATCTATTGCCCCAGTTCATGAATCTTCAAAATTGTTTCCCAAAATTTTGCTCGATTATACCTCTTTGCCCCAATGTAAGGTATCCCCTACATCATTGCCCCAATGTGGGGTATTTCTTGACTCTACTTCTTTGCCCCAGTGTGGGGTGATCAATCCAGTTCGGGTCATAGAAAAAAAGATATAAAGCTCAACATGGTTAACTAGGGATTATACAATGTAGGATTCATATGAAAAATGGCCTCTGATCATTTCAAGATAAAATTTAATTTTAAGCAAAAGAATTTTCTTTTTAACTCTTATTAGTTCAAGAAAAATCCTCTAGATGCACCTGTGCTGAAAAGAACATTCTTCATATGGTCTTCTATAATTGGCTTGAATCTTCTTGTAGAACTCTTCTCAATCTAACAGTACCTTCTCCAATATTGAATTCCCTCTTAGAAAAATTCAATGCCTTGCTTTCTCGTCGTACACTCTGACTATACACTCATAATGGCTTCTTCATGAAAAATGTAAATCCAATATTCTTCTTTGGTAACATCCGATCAGATCTGGTTCGAAATCTTTCATCTCCTAATGCTCCAATGATGCATCAATCAGATTAAAAAGAATTGATAATTGAATCTTCTTCAAAATGAATCTCTTGATCTTATGAACTTGACTCTCATGCTTGATCTTTTTTCATTCAAATTCTCAACAATCTTTCCTTCTCAACTGACTTCACTTTTAGGCAAAATTGACGATCTATAAAAAACGGGGTCTGTATCCAACACTTGGTAAGTCTTAACACAACCAAGCAAAAACATCTACAATCATTCAATCTTTTGTCTAAAGAATAACAAGACTCCAATTTTCACCTACTTTGGGTCCTTCTTTGTTCTCAAATTTATGGTCACAGTCTTTCTGATGTTAGGCTGCACACCATTTTCTTCATTTTCAAAGGTTGCATTCGGCTATTATGATCATAATAGTATGAAAAAGAAGAAAAATTGAAAAGAAAAGAAATAATTTTGTGTGTGCGTGTTTTTTTTTCTATGTTTCTTTTTTTTTGAACCTTCCTAAATTACTTTTCCTAAGGTTGAAAGTTTGTTAAAATGCCGAACCTTAGGAAAAGTGGATACTTCATTTTTTTCTTGTTGCGGCCGAGGTCATGTGTGATTCCTTGGCCCCCGTTCTATTCTTGTAACTTGAACTTCCTTTCTACCTTTCTAAGAGGTTCCTTGTTGAAGTGGATCTCTGCTCCGTTATGAGGAGACAAGGGATTCTGCACAAAAGGTATTAGGAGTAGATCAAATGCATATGCATGACAATATGATGCAATACAACTTCCCTAAGGAGATGAATGCAATATCAATGGCTTTCAGGACTGACGAACCGCAGTTCTTGAAAAAATGCAACATGAATGAAATGAATTTTTTTACTTTTCAATGGCGAACAGACCACCTCGGAAGATTGATTAGTGATCTTGAAACAAATTGAAAAGGTTGGCAGACTGCCTATAAAAAATGATTTTGATTTTGATGATGATTTTTTTTTTTTACAGAAGTAACCTTAAAATGGGAGAAAGTTAGTTGTCAAATCGCTCATAGGGCTGACGGATCACCCGAAAGGGGAGAAGGGGAGCTGTGAAAGCGCTCAGAAAGGTTAGCTTATGGTTTGAACACAGATAAAAGGGGTTGGCGGACCGCCCAAACAAAATGCATGTTACCCATTTCAGGGGCTGATGAACCACCCAAACTAAATGCATGTTACCCATTTTAGGGGCTAATGAACCACCTAAACTAAATGCATGTTACCCATTTCAGGGGCTGATGAACAACATAAACTAAATGCATGTTACCCATTTCAGGGGCTAGTGAACCACCCAAACTAAATGCATGATACCATTTCAGGGCTGGTGAACTACCCAAACTAAATGCATGATACTCATTTCAGGGGCTGATGAACTACACAAACTAAATGCATGTTACCCATTTCAGTGGCTGGTGAACCACCCAAACTAAACTAAATGTATGCTTCCAATTTCAGGGGCTGGTGAACCACCCAAACTAAATGCATGATGCCATTTCAGGGGCTGGTGAACCACCCAAACTAAATGCATGTTACCCATTTCAGGGACTGGTGAACCACCCAAACTAAATGCATGATACCCATTTCAGGGGGCTGGTGAACCACCCAAAAAAGATTAAAATTTTGCTTATGATGATATGACTGATATTGTGTATGAAATGTATGGATGGACCTTCCGAGGTGGCTATAAATGATGTGAATGTTGCTATGAATGAAATGTATGAATGGGCTACCCGATGCAACTATGAATAACATGAATGTTGTTATGAATGAAATGTATGAGTGGGTCAACTGAGGTGATTATGCGTGACATGAATGCTGTTATGAATGGACATGCATGTGTATGATCATGAATAAGCTTGGATGATGAACCATCAAATGGTATAGGCCCATGGACATTAGGGTAAACTCATTGGTTTGAGAGCCCAAAAGTGAAATGGATCTGGTTCATACATGGCTTCTGGGTGTCATGTCTTGACTTTACTTCAATGTGGGCCATGTATGGGCCCAAATCTATTATCTCATCTGTGGTCATGAAGAGCATTATATAGGCGTAATTGCCTAACACATATGAACCACATGTTAGATGTACTATGCATGAAGATGATCTATGATGATCTATGCATACAAGGATGATATGTGACACAGACTCCACATGTAAGCTTCCAATTAGGATGGGTGATCCATGTTATATGGCCTTCACCCAAACCTAATCCAGTTGGATCACACATAGGTTAGGGTCACATTTGGCTCATTTCATATGGGAGGGGTATGTATATGATGCAAGCATACCCTAGCATGGTTCATGTGATGGCATGGACATGTAATGAGACATATGCGTGTATGCCAATGATATGAAGAACTTGATGACATTCTGATTATCTTTTTCTTTTCTTTTTTTAAAAAAATGATCCACTTTTAAAATTTTTGAAATGATTATTTTTCTTTTATTTTGAATGATTCTCCTTTTTTTTTATGAATGATGTATGCACTTTAGCATGTTCATGGTATGATATGAGCATAATGCAATGGATGTATGTATCCATTCATGTAATCAGGACCCAACATGTATACATGGGTCTTAGGCCTTCCGGATCTTCTGCTTAGACCTTCTGGGTCCATGGTCTTCTCTTGGGACCTTGAACTGAGTGCTTTGATGGCAATTGGGTGGGCACCCAACCTAATGATGCACATGGGCCTAGGCCCATGGATATGGACTCAAATGTATGACATGGATCCTGGGTCATGGACCCTGAATCAATGGGTGGGCTTTCCTAATGGGCCCAATCTAGGGGTACCACCTAGATGGGCTTGGGCCATGGGCCTTGCCAAGATTGACTCAAAGATGCATGAAGAGGGTCTTGGGTCATGGACCCTAAATCATAAGGTAGGCTTGCCTAATGGGCCCAATGAAAGGCCCAATCTAGGGATAACTCCAACATGGGCATGGGCTCTGGGCCTTAGCCAAGATGGACTCAAAAAGTGCATAACGATTAGACCGGCTTGAAGTGTCCTAATTATTGATTCATCTAAATGCGGTTCAATAAGACAGTTCAAAGGCTCCCTAGCCTCCTCCCATTGGAGGATTGGCGGCTAGAGTGGATGCTAGGTTACGACTGAGGTGCGCGAACCTAGACACATCCGGGTTAATCGGGTCAATTATGCATTTGGGCTATGAAGTGACTGTGTAAATCAAGCCATGATGCATGATCAAACCACATATTTCAATATGATTAAACCAAACCCATCAATTAAACTATATTTCCCAAAGTAAATTGAACCACATGTAAGCAAAATATCAGGATTTCACATTGAACCACAACAAATCAACCCAATTAGGCATGAATCACATAAAGTCATGTTAAATCAAATTGAACCACATGAAGCACACATCAACCAATAGAAAATAAAAGAAACTAAAAAAATCCTAAAAAAATAAAATCCTAAATTGGCCAAACAAATATTGAACCGTGGTTCAAACCCGTAACTCCCCAGTGGAGTCGCTAGCTGTGATCGCCTCCGGGTCGGTTGGACCCTTGGTTGATATGGAGTCGCCACCATCTATTGGTTCGGGGTGTGGATGGTCACCCATGATTTTAGTAATTAATTACAAAAATAGACCAAAATTGTGGGATTTTGGTGATCTAGAAATTAAGGCAAGGGAGTTTATTTGAGAGGGTGGGAAGGTGTTAGGCACCCACCCTCTCCCGGTCTAATCGGTTACCCGGTTCAAAGATTGTTTGACCAATTTTTTATTCCAAAAGTAAACTAAAATTACTAAAATCCTAGAATATTCCTAAAAATCTAAAAGAGGAAAATTACTAAAATAAGTTCTAAAAATGTTTTAAAAAAAACTCTAAGATCCTAAAAATACTAAAGTTACAAAAAAAATAGTATGTATTAACAAAGATAAAATTCTAAAAAAAAATAAAAATCAACATGCTAAATATGCCAACAAATCCCATTCTCATTTTATAGCAAGAGTTAGGCAAATATAATTCAACACAACATTCAATGGCCGAATATGAATAAAAAAAAAAATTATATCAAACATTCAACTCTTCTTAATCATGATTAACATCAACAAAGAAATTACTAAAAACAAAGCAAATTTAAATGATACCTGCTGCTGCGAATCTTCCAATGTGCTTTCTTCTCCTTTGGGCTCTTTGACGAACTCGGCTTGAGAGGTGGCGGTAATGGTGTTCGGCTTCAAGTTGGGTGAGAAAATAAGTAGAAGATGAAGAACAGCAAAGCCCCAGACAAACGAGACCTAAGGGTTCAAGTCTTTTTATGGTTTTGGTTTTGCCTATACAGAGAGAAGAAGAAGATGGAAAACAGGGGAAGGGGAAGAAGGGCAATGGGGTTCAGTTGATGTTTATGGGTTCAAATGATGGGTGGTGGGGTTTGATGGAGGTGCTGCTCTATGGGTTTGATGTTGCTGTAATGGGGTTGAACAATGGAGTTGAGTGAAGCTCGATTTTCTGCAATAATGGTGAAAATGGTGTGGGCTTGAGTGCAGAGAACAGGGACGGATGTGGGTGTGTGAGTGCAGCAGCAGGGGAGAGACGGGCTAAGAGAGAGTGGAGGCAGAAGGTGGAAGAAGAAAGGAAGAAGAGGAAAGAGGGAGAGCTGTTGATGGTGGCGTGAAACAGAGAGAGAATAGGGGGTGGTCGGTGTTTGGTATCGGGGGTTGGAACAGAAGAAATTCAGGGAGAATAACAGAGGGATAAGGGGGTGAAAGGATTTCAGGTGGTGGTTGCTTTGATTGAATAGAGCTGGAGTTAGATTGCAGGTGGTTTAGATGGGGTAACAGAAGAAGAGTGGAAGGAGGTTGGCGTTTTCAGCAGCAGAAGAAGAAGAGGATGAAAAATACAGAGGGGAAGAAGACAAGAAGAAGAAGAAGAAGAAGAAGAAGAAGAAGAAGGACGAGGATGAAGAAAGAAGAAACAGAGATAAGCCGCCGGATTGAAGAGATTGGAGTTTAGGATTTCTGTTTTTTTGGTTTTCTCGGATTGAAGAGACGGAGTTGTTTTCGGAAGTTACAACGCCGATTTGGATTGGAATCGATGGGGTGCTCCCGGAAATTGTACGGTTGAAGCTTCGCCGGAAAATAGCATTGCCGTCGGTTGGCAGCGCAGGAGAAATGTTGAACTACAAGGATTAGGGTTTTTGAAGGGCTTGGTTTTTGGAGAAGAAGATGAATAATAAAAGATGAGGAAGAGAGAGTCTTTAATTTTTCAAATTTTCTTTTTAAAAGAAAATCCTAAGCCCTGTTTAGCTGAGGTTTCTTCAACCTTAAGAAAAGGGTTGGAATTTTTAGAAATTTCTAGAAATCTCTAGGGTGTCTTGTGGGGATTTTGAAATAAAAAAAAAATAAGACAAAGTCAGTTAGGAGTTTTTTGAAATTTAAAGTTTTTTTGGGGTTTTATTTAAATAACAAATGGTTTTGGGTTTTATTTGAAATATGAGATCTAATTTGTTGAAGATGCTTTTTGGGAGTTAAAATATTTTTGTTTGTACACGTGGCGAAATTTTCCACCATGCATACACGACAACAATGTGCCACTTCATCCAGACTTGCCATGTGGCAAATGATTTTACGAAAATTCTCAAAATGACCCGATGACTCTCCGAACTTGGAATTGGGCGAATTCAAAATCGTTTTAAAACTCTTGACTTGCAGAAATCAAATCTGAAATTAGAATTCTTTTTTGACCAATAAAAATGTCATTTGCACAAAAATGCCTATTAGGGGAAAAATGATCATTTTTGTCTCAGACCTCAAATCCGGTCAATATGGTACTTGTTTGAAAGCATTTTTGGTTTAGATTTCAGATTTTGAGTCGAAAATGAATTTCAGCTAAGGAATTGAGTAGGTCGGGCCACCATGGGTATTTTGGTCATTTTCAAGAGTTTTTGAGATTTCCAAGTAATTTGAGCGTATGGTAAGAATGAGATTCAGAGGGTAATTTGGAATTGCTAATTCTCAAGCCAAGCCTTCCTAGAGCTGCAAAATAAGAGAAAATGCACATCGGTGCAAATTGGGGTGTCTACATCTTGAGTATGAACAATCAACACATTCATAATTAAAATACAAAGATAAAGAATTGTATGTGGGATTTTGGTGAACACTATCCACCATTATTCACGTTGATGGAGATGTTTGTGTGTTATCCCACGTATTTCATGATCAAAATCGAAATAGTTAGATCCAATTCGAGCCTAAACCACTATGATATGATCGTTTCCAATGCGTTTGCTTCTGTTGAAGAATGGAGGGAGCGGTTCGAGAAGGTGTGGAAAGTAGGCTACGACTACAATCTGATGAAAGGAGAATCAAATCTGGACCAATACTGCCTCAAGAGTCTCCTTCTAAGTCTTCTCAACTACTCTCACTCTCTATATTTCTAGTAAGCCGGAGAATCTCTAACTATGTCGAAGAATCTCTCTCAAGTATGCCGGAGAATTTCTAAAGAGATCTCATAAGTTTTGAGCTAAGTATGAAGTGCCAAGAGAAATGATCAGTGTCTTCTTCCTCCCACTTATTTTCTTTTCCCTTGACCTTAGTCCTCTTAGGCTTTATATAGGCCAAGAGAATCTCTAGGATGGTGACAACTGTTAACCTCCTTCTCACTTGTAACCACAACCCAATAACTCCTCATTAACATGGTAACTCCCCATATCAATGCATAACCACCGAGTTAATGGGTACATTAATTAATGATCAATTAACTACTTTATGTTTATGGTAACCTATGGCAACTCACAAGATTGTATCTCGTTGTCTCTTAACTTCGTCAAACCACAGGTCAGCATGCCAGGGTTCGGCTCGGCTGCCGACAATACCTGTGCCTGTATCTGCCATAACTTAAGGATGTCGGAACCTCCCTGATAGGCTCTAGCCCATAACAGAGATCTCCTCTCGGGCAAACTCTTGCAAATCACATACATAATTAGTCATTACTTAACCAGCCATTCATAAGTTTGATTGTTTCGTGCCGAACACAATCCTCGATTTGGTCATCTCATTTTATGCCAGGGATTTCTTCATGCAAATGTCCAACTTTTTTGGACCTCTAGAACGTCAAAATGGGTCTTGACACGGACAAGTTTTGTCATGCAAGGGCCCCTTTTTGTCGAGGTATGAAAATGCCTTGGCAGGAATAGGCCTAGGAACCCCCATGCCAGGGTTGGCCGAGACCCTGGCATAGCCGGGTGCCTAGACTTTTTGGCTTGGGCACCCCCCTTGTCAAGGTCAGCCAGAACCCCGACATGGGTGGGGGTGCCTAGACCATTTGGCCTCCCCCCTGCTCGAGCCGTGCATCTCGACAACAAATTTTTTTCGATGTGCCCTCTAAGCCCAACTTTGGCTAACTTTCTCTGTAACTTTTCTCATTCCCATACATTTTTATGACCTTATCAAGGCACATTCCAGCTATTTTTTGTCAGGGTTTGCCAATAAGTTCGGAACATTAGAAATATCTCGGCCAAATCTTAAATTGGTTCGTCGAAGATGTTTGAAAAATCATGTTTGACCAAGCTGTGAAAAGTCTCTAATATCTCAAATTTCATGCCGAAGACCTCGGCATTTGCCAGACCAGGGCTTTTGTATTTGTCGGGGTTTGCTCTTTCTTGTATCGTAACTCTTTTGGGAAAGTACCTATCCCAGTTCCTCTCATGACATTTGCTGATGAGTTCGGGACACCAAATGGGATCATCAAAGTCTCCGTTTGTTCACCGGGAATGCCCGACAAACCCGGTTTGGCTAAATTAACAAAAGTCGTTAATGCCTCAAATCTCGGTTTTATGCCAACTTGGCAGTCCAATAGGTGATGACGTGGTTCTGGACCTTTCATCTCACTTCATTATGCTAACATGACATTCTTGACAAAAATGAACATCAACAAGAATCATAACTAACCCTTGATGTAGACTTACTGTTATTGAAAATTTATTATCCAATGCTTTTATCGTAGTAGCCGTTCACCAAGCCGTTTTGGGTCGACAATCCAGTTCCTTATGAGTGGGACGTCCATATTAGGTAGCTATGTGAGATAGCTTGATGTGGGACCCCCTCCTAATCCTTAATGGATTAGGAGAGTTAGATTTCACGTCGTAGTTGAGTAGAGGTTTCTATATGTAGGAACCTCCTCCTCTCTAGGGAACTGAGCCATAGGTGAGATCCAATCTAAGAATCTCTCTCTTTTATCTCGTCCTCCTCCTAAAGATCTAGTTTGCTTCTAGGGTTCCATACGATAGCCCTTGGTTGATTACGTGTGGGCATCCTTGTGTGGTTCTAGTAATCACGCATATACTAAAGTGGGACAATTCTAATTCGTGATCGAGTTTTTCCGCTGCAGATACGGGTTAGTGTATAGAGAGATACATCATCTGGTTCATTTTATCCTTCATTGGTATCAATGCCATCATTGATTCATCTTTGTTGGACAAAGGTATAATGAGAAACCTCTTTAAGAATCAACCTAGTTATTGTTTTTCCAGAAAATATCATACAATGTTTAGTTGCAACAATGGTCATTAGAGGATTCGTTTGTGCAACCATACATTGTCATCATCATTTTTAGGGTGTTTATTATTGCTTTTCAACACCGAAACAATTATGGATCAAAGAGAGAAAGAGTAAATTAAAATCATATTAAAAACGGATCGACAAAAAACCTAGATTATGAGGCTTCGGTTAACCAAAATGGACTACTCAATTTACTGAAGTAGTCCTTCAGCGAACTGAAGGTCAACCGAAGACTAGCCAAACTAGCCTTCAATTGATCGAAGGGGTGTTCGGTTAACCGAAGGAATGTCTCGGTTAACTGAGCGGGCCCAACAAAACAAAGTGATTACTATTTTTCAACCAAGGAGGATTTGATCAATCAAAAGGCCAACTGAGGCCCTCCTCGGTTAACCAAAGGACCCAAAAAATCAAAAACAAAATAAAATAAAATAATAACAGAATCAAATTAGTGCCCTTTTATATTACTTTCTATAGTATTGTGGCATGATTTAATTTGTTATTTGCATGTTTTTAAATGTGATTAATATGTGAATAAATAATAGTTGAGATGAGAATATTTCTCAATTGGATTTTGAATTTTATGGTTTGTAAGTGGTATTATTTTTTTTTAATGTATTGATGATGGTTATATATCACAGTCTACGGTCTGGTGTATTTTTTTTATATGATAAATAAAGGATTAATATTATTGCTTAATCGTAGATAATGATACAAAATCAATTATGCATGTATTTATGAGATGTTAATTACATGTGCAATTTTAATTGTAGTGATATGGCTTCTAAGAATATAGTAGTTGACCTGAATAAATGGGAGAAGTTGGATGGCAAGAACTATGACATATAGCATAAGAAAATCCAATATCTCCTAGATGAGTCTAAGGCTCTAGAGACTTTGACATATAGCCTAGCCTATCCTGAGGGGAGAACCACTATCTAGCACCGTAGAGACATGGAGGCCTATCAAGATTGATCCAAGAAAGATCGTTATGCACGCTTTTCTATTTTGAGCAGCATGCACAATGATCTTACTGGTGAATTCGATTCCTATAAGACTACACAAGAAATGTGGAACGCCCTGAAACTCGTGTTCACTGGTATCTCGACTACTTGACTACGTGCATCGACGAAGAAATTTGAGACCTACAAGATGACTCCCAAAATCAATATCATTGAACATCTTAGAAAGATATCATCTATGATACGTGATCTGAAAACTACTAGCAATAGCCTGACTGATGAGCAACAGATTCACATTGTTCTGAGATCCCTACCTGATTCATAAGAGCACGTGAAGCTCACCCTGATGCACAATGAGAACATTAAAACGTTCACTGATTTGGTGCATCATCTTGAGCTCGAGTCAGAGTGTCAAAACGCAAGGTCTAACAGCACTGCACTCTTAACCGAGCGAGTGAAGTGCAAGACATCTAGGCTTAGGCGCAAGCACAAGGGTAAGGCGCCCCGATAAGGAGAGATGGCAGAGAAAGAGCCCAAGGCAGGAACAAGTATCAAGTGCCCTAGATGGAAGCGTGGAGGAAAGAGATACTTGTTCAAAGTGATATGCTACAGATGTGACGAGTTCTGACACTTCGGTCTTGACAACATTGAGCAGAAGAAGTTACAATCTAACCCAATCTCTAGCTTATGTTGTATGGTTTGCACTGAGGTCTTGATTACTCATTATAGTCTTGATTGCTCATTCTATGCACGCACCATCCGTCGTAGTGTCTTATTAGTAGTAAAGTTGCTTAGACTAGGTTTTCT
This sequence comes from Pachysandra terminalis, assembly GCA_031762675.1. NCBI lineage: Eukaryota > Viridiplantae > Streptophyta > Magnoliopsida > Buxales > Buxaceae > Pachysandra > Pachysandra terminalis. Next base: position 4,357 of record JAUPMG010252553.1, on the reverse strand, counting down.
ATTACTTTCAATAGAGATTATGTTTTTATTTCTTTAGAGTGAGTTTTATATGGTAGATGATGTATTTCTAATGGGTTGTTCAAAATGGATATTAAATATTCAAGTAATAAAAATATAGTTTCTTATTTGACTTTCAATAATGATGATATTATTTCTGATTCATTGAGATGGCATGCTAGACTAGCCCACATAGGGATAGAGAGGATGAACATATTGGCCAGAGTGGGCCTACTAGGATTTCTCGTTAAAGTTCAGTTACCCATATGTGATCATTGTTTGGCTGGTAAGTCATGTAGGAAACCATTCGGTAGGGTAGTGAAAGTATTTATACCTTTAGAGTTAAGCAATTCTGACATCTGTGGACCAATTAATGGTAAAACCCCCAACACGAAGATTCTTATTTTATCACATTTATATATGATTACACCCAATTCGGTTAAGTGTACTTGGTTTCCAACAAGCCAGAAGCATTAGACTACTTTAAATGATTCGTGCCTGAAGTCGAGAACCAATTGGATCGACACATTTAGTGTCTCCATACCGATAGAAGGCATGAGTATTTATTGGATTTATTCCTAGAGTTATGTAAAGACAAAAGAATCCATAGGAAACTAACGATCACTGGAACACCTCAGTACAATGGTGTTGTAGAGAGAAAGAATTGTACCTTGTTAGACATGGTGAGGTCGATGATGGCGCATACGAACCTACTCATTAGATTTTAGGGAGACACACTTATGACTACACATCCTGAACCGTGTCCCTAAAAAGTTAGTTTCTAGCAAATCATATCAGTTATGGATAGGAAGGGTGCCTGACCTGACTCACATGAGACCATTGGGATTGATATGTCATGTTCACGTGCATTCCCACTAAACGGGAAAGCTAGACAAAAGATCCGTTAAGTGCATCTTTGTGAGATACTTAGAGTACTCTAAGGGCTACATTTTTTTTTCCGTGAACAGACCAATGGAGGTCAAACACAAATTGAATCATGCGATATGGATTTAATTGAGGATGATTTTTCAGTTGGAAGAGATCAAGGATGAATCCAGAGTGCTCTACGAGATGATTGAGCCAGAGTTGGGATCAGCAGAAATCACCCCATATCCAAACATCATTGAGAACATAGGTTCTCAACAGGATCATACGGGTTCTATAGATGTTGTGGACAATGGGAATACACCATCACCCAGTGGGAGTGTCCCCGTGGACATGGATTCCAATAAGCTCATGCGTAGGAGTAATCATGGATAGATTCCTCATCGTTGTTTTGCAATTGAGAGTGAGTTGTTCATGATTTCTACGCTTGATGATGATGAGCCCAGTTCATACCTGAAGGTATTATCATTACTTGCTTCTCAGAAGTAGATCGACTATTATGCAAGATGAAATGACTTCCATGGAGAAGAACTAACTATAGGAACTTGTTGATCTTCCCCTAGGTGAAAGGCCATTGGAAACAAGTGGGTTCTAAAGGTCATGCGCAAGAAATATGGAAGTGTATAGAGATACAAGTCCCGTCTCGTAGTGTTGGGTTACACCCAGAGAGGGTGTTGACTATGATGATACATTCTCACAAGTAAGATTTTTCTTGATCCACCTCATTTTAGCTATTGTCGCACACTTATATTTTTTAACTCTACCATACGGAAGTCAAAACTATGTTTTTCAAAGAGACCTGGATGAGGAGATCTATATGGATCAGCCTAAGGATTTCGTGGTCGATGGGCATGAGCACAAAGTATTCAAACTCAAATGCTCTATATATACTGCCTGAAACAATCATCCAAGTAGTGGTATTTTTGACTCAGTCAAGCCATTATAGAGTTTGTCTTCACGATGATTAAGGAAGACTACTGTGTGTGTGTTTGAGACTGAGGTAGGAGTTTCCTTATCTTATCCCTATATGTTAATGACATATTGATAGCAGGGAATGACAAGGAGATGATTGTCGCCACTAAAGAGTGACTTTCCTTCAATTTTGAGATGAAGGGTATGGATAAAGCAGACTACATTCTTGGTATTAATATTCATAGGAATCACGCTAAGAGGCTTCTTGGTTTGTCCCAAGAGACTTACATTAAGAAGGTACTTTAGCATTTCAGAATACACGATGCTAAACCCATTGCACTCCTGTTGAGAAGGGTGCTTCATTGCATATTGGTTTTTGTCCTCAGACAGAACAATAGAAGAAACATATGGCACGATTTTCCTATGCTAGTGTTATAGGTAGTCTGATAAACGCTATGATCTGAAACCCAAGGCAGACTCATTGGAAGGAAGTGAAATTTATTCTTTGATACCTACGTGGGATAGTAGATTACATGCTTCATTTCTAGGGAGAAAATTTATAATGCGGATTGAGCAAGTGTTCCAGACGATCTAGAGTCGATGTCAGTATACACATTCTTGCTAGGTGGTGAGGCTATCTCTTGAAGTAGTAAGAAGCAAGTCTGCATCGCGTTGTCCATCATGAAGTCATAGTATATAGCTTGTTGTGTAGCCGTCCAAGATGTTGTATGGTTGAGACAATTCTTACAAGATCATGGAGTCTTTCTAACTAGCATAGGGCCGATCACCATCTATTGTGATAGCATGGCAGCATTAGCTTACTCTAAAGACCCAAATACCATGACAAGAAAAAGTACATCGACATTCACTATCATTATATCATAGATAGAGTTACACATGGAGATATGTGTTTTTACACATTTCCGTACACAGCAGATGAAAGTTGATCCCATGATTAAACCCATAATTAGACAAGCCTTTAGGGTTCATGTCAGAAAAATGAGAATACATAGATTGTGAATTGTGTTAACTAGTATCGTCATTTTTTACATTACATTTCATGCATGGGAAATCAATAAATTTTATTTTCATGAGATTGTGCATTACATGCACACTTTACACACACATTACCACCAAGTATATGGATATGAACATCAGGCTATTGGTCATCTTCGCACACAGTGACTAGCCCTGGTGCATGTATTGCAAGCAAGATGAGATATTTAGAGGACTTGTGCCATCGGGTGCATTCAAAGGACTTTGCAAGTTATATGTCACCCTAGAAGAGCCAGGATGAGATTCCTATGAGAATTGAATTTTACCTGAAAATCCATATGTGAGACCTTAATCAAGGCATTCGAGAGTTATGACTTATAGTAAGGAGCTTAGGTCAAACACAAATTGTGATTGGACTCAGATCCGTACGATGTCAGAGGTTGACATACTCTTGGCTGGGTCCAAAGCTCCACCGTAGCATGTGTTGCATACTGCTTAGCTACTAGCGGCATTTCCTTTGGAGAGCAAGAGAATGGAACCCTAAAGGGGGTTTTATTGGGTAAGCAGTTAGGTCGAAAATTAATGGAATAAGGCCTAGGGAAGACTATTTGGCATCACATTCCTAGAGATATGATTCATGGAGACATGTGCTCATAATTCAAAATTATTATCTTTGATGTTTTACATTTTTCCTTATATATATATATATACATATGTAAACTATATGAATTATTTTAAATGAGCACATTAGAGATCTAAGTTTAAGCTCATGAGAGGTTAGAATACACAATCTGATGTGGACAAATGGGTCTGGGGTATAGGCGAGACTTTTGATAGTGTGCCTCCATGTTAGTTTGATGGAAACTTAATATGGAGCTACTCACCCTTTACTTTGTTCTGATCGGTCGCACACTCAACGACCTGTATGATTAGCATCCATGATAAGGAGTTCTGATGTTTATGAGAGAGATGCACACTTGTAGTGCCCAATATGGAGGAATGGGAGATGTTGGATATATCGATGGTTTAACCCACTTAAAAAGACGATGTCCTACCAGGAGGACAAATAAAATTGTATCTTCTGGTTTGCCTTAAAAAGAAAAAAAAAAAAACAAACGGAGGTCGTTATATACTGGTCCTCATCATTGTGGACCACCTAAAAAGTCTCCAAACTACAGTCAGCAATTTCCTGACCCAACCCAAGTTTTAACAAGTTTGGATTCAAGTTTTCAACACGGAAGTCGGATTTGGGTTGAGTGTTTTTCACTCGCAAATAAAGGGGTTGGGTTTGGGTTAATCTATATGACTCGTTCGGTTAATATACTATATGTTTCATTGTAAATATTAAAAAATGTATAGCAACTATATGTATAATATACAAGGGTGAAGCCAGGGGCGGGGGTGGCCATGGCACCTCCCCCAAAGTTTTGTAAAAGCTCACTCCACCTACCTTGAGTGAAGTGGCACAACAAGTTGCCCCCCTTAAAATTCTACCATTTTTTAAGTTTTTAAAAATTATCGTTTTATGTATATATGTTTTTTAAATTATAATTGTATACCCAATTAT